>JAQZBX010073620.1:0-14883 GCA_029593785.1 Cabassous unicinctus | reverse complement strand
TTGAGTACACATTTCTCCAAAGAATATATACAAATGGCCAATAAGGACGTGAAAACAGGCTCAATATTATTAGTCACTGGGGAAACAGAAATAAAACCACAACGAGATACTCAACACTAGGATGGCTCTCACCAAAAAGATGGACACTAACAAAGGTTGACAAGGATGTGAAGAAATTGGAACATTCATACATTGCGGTGGGAATGTAAAATAGTGCACTCACTGTGGAAAATAGTCTGGTTTTTCCTCAAAAATGTAAACATAAAGTAATCATATGACATAGCAATTCCTTTTCTGAATATATACTCAAGAAAAATTAAAATATGTACACAGAAGTTCATAGCAACATTATTCATAATAGCCAAAATGAGGAAACAAGCCAAAAGGCAATCATTTAATGAATTGGCAAACAAATTGCGTTATATTTATACAAGGGAATATTCTTTGGGCATCAAAAGGAATGAAGTACTGATACAAGCTAAAACATCAATGAACCTTGAAACAGTAAGCTAAGTGATTGAAGCCAGACACAATAGGCCAAATACTGCATGATTAAACTGATATGAAATATCTAAGATAAGCAGACATAGAGATAGAAAGTAGAGTAGGGATGGCGAGGGACAGGAGGAATGGGGAATGGGAAGTGACTGCTCATAGTTACCACATTTCTTTTGGGGGTGATGAAAATATTCTAGAATTACATAGTGGTGATGATTGCACAATATGTTGTGAATATACTAAAAAAAACACCCACTGAATTGTACATTTTAAAGGGGTAACTTTTATGGTGCGTGAATTATACCTCAATAAAGTTGTCATAAAAATACACAGTATGGTGGGCAGAGGCTTTCTGACACAGACAGAGGAGGCCGCTATCATCAGGCTGGTCTTGTACAGCAAATCAGAATTGTAGCATCTCTCAGTGGCTTGAGGCTGAGAGAAATTAGATGGAAAAGCCACAGAGATTTCAAAAATGAAAACACTCAGGGTGTGTGCTCAAATGGGAAGAACCAGAGGCTCCCACTTAGCCACACCTCTATTAGGTTCACAGTTTTGCTCAGAGGTATCTTTCTAAGTATATGGAGATTGATACACACATACAAAACTATAATGACAACCACTTAAATTTGAAACACATCCCACAGTTTACAAAATATTTTTTCAACCATTAACTCATTGATTTTTCAAACCATCCCTGACGTTGCTATTCTAAATTTGTAGAAACTGAGGCTCTGAGAGGCTTAAGGGACTTGTCTAAGAGGCCTCTCTACAGGCAATGAGATGAAACCCTAAACCACACTGCACGAAAATAGGCAGTAAATGGTAGAAAAGAATCATGTTGCTGAAAAGTTATGAGTTCGACAATTTTGTAAATTAAGCCACTTTTCTCTGCTGGCTTACTAGGGAAAGATTTGGGCCATTTCCAACTGTTTATTCATCTCTCCTATTGCTGTGCTATCCACAAATATAATAAATGCACACCTTGGTCAGAACAGTGGCTCCAAGAGTGCTCTGGCTACAGCTCAGCCTCAGATCCACCCCTGCCCCCAACCCCATGAAAGTACAGCAGCGTCATGTGGTGGGGAAGCTGAGCTCCCCGGAGTGGGCCCACGGTGTGTCTGCCAGGGAAGAAAGGAAACTTGGAGCAAGTGCCTGGGTCTGGTCCTCTGGGATATTACAAAGGGATTACGTCACTTTCTATCGAATCCGAAACTGCCTCCAGAATAACTCACGACTTTACCTTAAGGGTCAGAAGCTGCAGGCTTGAGCAGCTCAACTGTAGGGGGTGAGGGGAGTCGGAGGAGATGTGAACACAGCATGGTGGGCTCAGCTGTTTAAAAACACAACAGTTGTGACCTCTTTTAGAAAGTAGAGGGTCCTAAAAAGGGCAGTGAGTCTTCCTTCTTTTAAGGTTAATCAGAGATTTACTAACAATAAATCCTTGTAATTCAAGATTTACAAACAGACGAAATCGTAGCTCTCACTATAGGAGGGGAATGGATTCATTATTCCCTTTTGATATAAGAGAAACTGAGACACAGAGACCAAGAAACTTGCAAAAAGCCACATAAGTTGCAGTACTGGAACTTGAATTTATGAAATTGTGGGATTCAAGGATCACGTGCACACACACACACACACACACGGATTTTATCCTGCAGTTCATCTATTTTCCTAGCTGGGTGGACTCAGCCAGATATCTTAACCTCCGTAAGACTCAGTTCTCTTATCTGTAAAACAGCAGCTGCATTTTTATCTGCCACGTCTATTTCAAATGCTACCTTGAAACCCAAATGTGATAGCACAGTGAACGCCCTCTGCACATTGCAAATTGCTAACTGAGAGTTATTATTATCCTGCCCTAGGTTTCTACAACCAGGGATTCCTTTCTTCAGGATTGCCCACGGGTAGGAAAGAAAAAGAGCTACACTAAATGAGAATTTGTTATGTGCCAGACACTGGATGAATCTTTCACATACATCACCTGGTTAAATCCTTTTACAACTGTTCCCAGAGAGGTGTTACTCTTCCCATTTTCCAGATGAGGAAGCTGAAACCCAAGATGACTCAAATAGCAAGTGGGGGATTCAATTTCAGGTCTCTGCCTCAGAAGGCGTTCCCTTAAGCAAGGGTCAGCCGACAACCATCCAGGGCCAAATCCAGCCACACCCAGTGTCCTCTGTGGCTATTTCACACAACCCAGCCTCAGCAACAGACCCTGTGCGGCCACTAATCCTAAAACATGCGCTACCTGGTCCTTTCCAGAACAGCTTTGCCAAGCCCTGCCCTGTAACAGCCAACCATGAGGGCTTGGGCACCAGATCAACCGGCCTCCAGGATCAGGGTCCACACTTAGCATGGGGCCAAGAGGGTCCCTTAAGTTTACGTGAGCCTTCCTTCCTTACGTGTAGATTGGAGTTAAAGACAGTGCTGCTTCATGGGATGGTTGTGGATCATTAAGATGTCCCACGTGAAGCTCTCAACACAGAGCTTGGCAGCACACCTGGGCTCTGTGAATGTAATCAGCCGCTGGCTCTGTCCCTATGACAGATTAGCTGCCTCTGCCTTTCTTAGATTTATGTTATGACCAGTCTCAGAAAACTATTTGCGTTGTTTCTTCTTTCCTACCCCTTAACAGACCAGCCCCAGATTCTTCTTCCTTCACCCTCTTCCTACAGAGCACCTTCTCCCACCACCCCCAGGGCTCAGCATTAAGTTTAGTGAGGAATCAGAGCTGGTGATTCCTCTGAGGTTAATGGTCAGCATGGGGGTTGGAATTGCCGGGTCATAGGGTAATTCTGTGTTCAATTTGCTGAGGAACCACCAAACTGTTTTCCACAGCAGCTGCAACGCTTTACATTCCCCGCAACAATGTACAAGAGTTCAAATTTCTCTGCATTCTGACCGACACTTGTTAGTAGCTGACTTTTTTATTCTAGCCATCCTATAGGTGTGAAGTGGTATCCCATTGTGGTTTTGATTTGCATTTACCTAATAATTGATGTTGCTGAGCATCTTTCCATGTGCTTTTTGGATCTTTGCATAGCTTCTTTGGAGAAAAATCTATTCAAGTCATTTGCCCACTTTTTAATTGGTTGTTTGTCTTTTTGTTGTTGTGTAGTAGGAGTTTCTTATATATCCTGGACATTAAACCCTTATGAGATATATGAGTTGCAACTATTCTCTTCCATGCTGTAGGTTTTCTTTTCATTTTCTTGTTAATGTCTTTTTTTTTTTTTTATTATTCCTCCCCTCTCCCTTTCCCCTGCAGATGGCTCCCTCGTCTGTCTGCTCGTTTTCTGCTCATCTTCTTTAGGAGGCACCAGGAGCAGAACCCAGGACCTCCCATGTAGGAGGCAGGCACCCAGTTGCCTGAGCCACATCTGCTCCCTGTTAATGTCCATTGATGCACAAAGGTTTTTAATTTTGATGGCACCCATTTTGTCAATTTTTTCTTTTTTTGTTGTTTGTACTTTTGATGTCATATCTAAGAAATCATTGCCAATTCCAAGGACATGAAGATTTCCCCTTATATTTTCTTCTAAAAGTTTTATGGTTTTGGCTTTTGTATTTAGGCCCTTGATCCATTTTAGTGAAGTTTTAGATATAGTGTGAGGTAGGGGTTCATATTACTTTTTTGCCTGTGGACAGCCAGCACCATTTGTTGAAGACACTATTCTTTCTTCATACACCAATGTTCATAGCAGCATTATTTATAAAAGCCAAAAGCTGGAAGCAATGCAAGTGTTTATCAACAGCTGAATGGATAAACAAAATGTGGTATAGAAACACAATGGAATATCATTCAGCTGTAAAAAGGAATGATGCTCTGGTATATGCTACAACAGGGATGAACCTTGAAAGCACTATGCTAAGTGAAAGAAGTCAGTCACAAAAGGAAAAATTTCATATGATTCCATTTACATGAAATATTTAGAATAAGCAATTCATAGAGACAGTAAGTAGATTAGAAGTTATTAGGAGCTGAGAGGAAGAGAGAAAGAGGGATAATTGCTTAATGGGTACAGCATTTCTGTGTAGGGTGATGAAAATGGTGAGGGCAGCACAACATTGTAGATGTAATTATTACCACTGAATTGTACACTTGAAAGTGGTTAAAATGAGAAATTTTGTGTTATGCATATGTTACTGCAATAGTAAAAAATTTAATGAGGTAGGACATGGACTAGAACCTGTGGGATGGGGGAGGGAAGAAAGAGGCATGTCTATGCCTAAGCAGCAGAGGATGACCTTCTAGTTTCAGCTCAGTGTTGTTTTGCTGATGGTTGTGAAAATGTCCTGTGGCAGGGGCAAGTTGCTGAAGCTCTGCCAACATGGGCTTTTAACTGTCTGTTTGCTTCTCCCAGGCTTTAAAGACAACTGTTTGAACACATCTTTCCAATAGAACTGCTTTTCTTTGAAAACAGTTGTACTTGTTAAGGCAGCTTTAGAGGTGTTAAGTTACATTCCCTAGTTCCAACCTTGCAAAGATTCATTCCTTGGATGACTCAAAATGGGATTCACCTCCTGATCCTAAAGCCACCTGCCATAGGCATGGAAGGCCAGAGTCTGCATCTGGCTCAGACACTGGCAGAGCTGCAGCTTCACTCCACGCCCAGAGGTCATCAGGCAGGACCTTCCCCTAACACTGATTTTCACACTTGCCTTGCCTTCAAGGCGAGGAAGGGGATTTTTGTTTGTGTGGTGGCACAGGCCCTGGGTCCTCGACAGGACGGAGAGAGGGTCATAGCCTTGGATGACCAGAAAACTAGCTGGGAGGAAAATGGACATTTGGTTAGAACACTGGCCAGGGCTCCTGAGGACCCTATTCTGATCTCCTTGTCTTCTCACTTCTCTGGGCTTCTCTCTCTCCTGGGCTAACCATTGTTGACATTGTCCCCTCCAGCTCACCGAGAGCCCCAAGAAGATTTCCATCACTCCTAGAAACTGACGTCTATAGAACCATGCTAGTGTCCCAGCAAGGAAGTTGTGGGGTTAGGATTTGATTCCAGGTTGGCCTGCACCAATGCTCCAAACTGGTTTATTTGACACCATCCTGCCTTTTCTATATACAGTTCCCCTCTGATGGCCCCTTCCACCTGGAACAGGTAAGTCTGTGAGGAGGGGAGTATGGATCATGGGCAGGGCCTAACAGAGTGTACCTGCTTCAAATGGAAAAATGAAAGGAAGATGGAAGCACCAAGGAGGAGGAGGTAGAAGGAAAATGTTCTTTATATAATACTCTGGGGTAAAACTAATACATGCAGAAATGCTAACCAGAAGGTCCACAAAGAGTTCTAAAGCAGCAACATCAAAGAAAACTGTACAAATCCCAATACGCATAATCTGGAGCTATATATGCTTATTTTCCAAACAACCAAAACCAAAAAAACCTTCAACCCTTGTTTATCCAGATTAATTTTTAGTAAAAGTATGTGTTAAGGTTGTGCTACCATCACCAGCATCCATTACCAAAACATTACCATCATTCCACATAGGAAACTTGTACATATTAAGTCTTAACTTGACTAAAAAGGGAAATGTCAGACTGTATATATGGTCACAGAAAGAAAAAAAAAAAACTTTCTTAGAAATCCATGGAACTACACTACACTACACAGTGAACCCTAAATTAAACCATGAAATATAGTTAGTAGTACAATTATCAAAATGTGCTATCATCAACTGTAACAAATTTTCCACACCAATGCAAGTTGCTAATAGTAGGATGGTATATGGGAATCCTGTATTTTATGCATGATTGTTCTGTAAACCCACAACTTCTCTAATAGAGAAAAAAAAGTTTAAGAAAGTGCATGTTAAGGGCAATGAGATTTACTTGAGCTCCTGTACCCAATTTCATAGACTTCTCAGCCTTTAGCACATTCTATCTGTTTAGATGTAAAGACCCAGTGAGCAGAAATAGAAGGTCATGGTATGAACAAGGATGGACCTCCAATTACTAAACAATGAATCCAAGGGAAAGGCAGGATGCAGATTTCAAGAGGAGAGAGAATATCATGGAAATAAAAGGATCAGTAGGACTGGAAGCAAGAGTAGAGGAAAGATGAAGAACAGAATAAAACAAAATGAAAGGGCTGTCAGTCCTCCCGGTCCTCTTCTCCAGGACAGGACAGGGCACTGCCTCAGTCCCCATCTCTGCACAGAGGCCTGCAGCGTGCCTAGCCTTGGCCTCCCATGTACAGGAAGAAGCGTGCTCGCATTGGTATATGCCTCCAGCTTTTAATTTCCAGAAAGCTTTCACAGACATTAAATAATTTTGTTCCACACAACTTGACACAACATCAGAGCCACGCTCGTAGGGAGAGTGTCAAAATGTCAGTGATTATTGATGAAGCCAGGGAATCAGCAGAGAACACAGACAGTCTGCAGTCAGGAACAAATAAGGTGAGAGAGAGGATGGGACATGACAAGTGAAGGGGAAGGTGACGAGGGTAAAGCCCTCTCCAAGACACTCGAGGACTGGCATCCTGTCCTTCTGGAGGATGAACATCAAACAAGGTTGTGTGATATTGAAGGTCTTAGGTCTAATCCTGGCTCTGCCACTTAAGAGATACGTAGCTTTGGACAGGCCATCGGTAACTGTGGGCCTCAGCGTCCCCATTTGTAGCCCCTCTGACATCCTGTGAGCTAGATCCTGTAAAGCAACTGTTTTTATCCAGGGTTCTGGATAAGGCACACTGAAGGGCTGGACACAGTTGGGAGAGAAGGATGGCGTTCATCGTATACTTTGGCCAATGGAGCATCTCCTAGTGACTGGCCTTAAAATACTCAAGAGCATCTTGGATGTATATGTCAGAGAAGTTGGTGGAAAACCTCCACTAAAAACCATTTCCTGCCACACCCTCTAGGCATTCAACATAGTAATGATCTCATATGTTTAGTCATAAAAATATATGAAAATAACGTATTGCAGTACTCAGTCATGGTCAGAGAGTTATTAAGGCCATCTGTTACATGGCAAGTACTACAGCCTCAGCATGGAAATTGAAAAGGTTAGGAGGAGAGCCAATGACATAATCAAATGCTGAGAAAGAAGGCCCTTGGAGAAAAGATGAGAGCAAGTGACTGAGTTAAACCGAAAAGAAGAAGCCTGAGGAGGGATTCACAGAGCGAAAGTGTAAAAAGGACTAATATTTGGAGCACTCTTTTGCCATGGATGAAGAAGATGGGAGGCAAGTTTTAGGCTTCAGAAGGAATCTGTTGACTGAGATTGTAAAGGGAAAATAGAAATAAATGTCACTTATGGTCTCACAGCCCAGCATTTTAGCACATATCCTTCTAATGCTTTCTCTAGGCTCAAAAATGTCTATCTCATGCTATTTTTCTCTCTCTCAATTCACTCTTTGCACAGTTCACTTAAAAATAAAACACCATGAACATTTTTCTAAATCATTAACCTCCCCTCTACATCATCATTTCTAAGTAAATGAATACTATTCTATTCTATCATATGGATGCATCACAATTTATTTTACAAATTCCATCTTGTGGGCATTTAGATTCCTTCTAAATTTTCAGATATAATGAGCACTATGATGAATAAACTCACACTACAATTAATTGTTACACATCTCTAATTGTTTCCTTAGAATAAAGTCTTAGATGTGGAATTGATGGGTCAAAAATTATGAACTTATTTAAGGATTTTGAAACCTATAGCTAAATGGTCCACTCTAGACTATTTACACCATCACCAGCAGTGACAGAGAGTATCCCTTTCTCCATGCTGTCTCCAACACTAGATATATTTCTTTTGTTTCATCTTGGCAAGAATTAATTTTGAGTAGGAAAACATCAAAGAAGACTTTGTGAATGATGTGGCATTTGAGCTGGCCCTTGAGCAAGTGATAAGATTTCAATAAATAGAGAAGTTAGGGAAGGACGTTTCAAGGCAAGGAATTTAGCAGAGCAGCTTGGAAGTTGGTGCTGTCTTTGGAGAATCCAGTAGTCTAGATGTTTTAAGTGCTGGGGTCATGGGCAGGACAGAAGAGGATTAGATCAAAGAGAGAGGGGAGAACTGGGTCACAGAAGGCCTTGAATGACATCCGAAGGCACTTATATTTTATTCTACAGCAATTGGAAGCCATTAGCAGTTTCTGAGCAGGGGAGCAATGTGTTTTTGCATGCTATCCAGAGGGTGCCAAGAACCTGCCAGAAGGTTGTTAAGTGGCAGGATTGGGTTTCGTAGTTTTGACAGTAACCAGGAGACATGTCTATTTTTCCCACTCTGGTATGACACTGAGGTTGGAGCACTTCACTAGTGTTCCAACATGCTTCCGATTAAGAAGACAAAACCTTCACCTGAAAAAATCAAAAAGGGAGAGAGAAGAGCCAACGTCTGCCGACTAGGCAGAACACAAATGCAAGAGGCCTGCAAGGAGCACTTGATAATTTATCTTAGTCCTTATTTCTCTCATCAATATTTTATGTCACTAGGAAACTCCAGCTTCATTTTCTGGTAATGAATTTATCATGAGACTAAGAGCAAATTGCTGAAGCAGATGCCAGGGAAGACTGGGAGAAAGGCAGCACAGAGCCTTGGCCCCACTGGCTCTGCCACCCCACAGTGCAGGGGGGCTGGAAGGCTGGCAAGGGGGGTTCTGGACCCAGAGTGGAGCTTCCATCTTCTGTGGATCACTGGTTCCCCAAATAAACCCTCTTCAGAAAATGCTTTCCCTCCCTGGGAGTCTGAGTAGTATCAGTCAACACCACTGATTAATCACCTACTGGGTGAAGAACTCTGTAATAGAACTGGGGAGAAATAAAAGGATTCAAATAGCAGCTCTTGTTCTCACAGAATTTGCCATCTTTGTCCACATCCCAGCATCCAGAAGAGTGCTTGGAGAATAGTAGGCACTCAAAAATGCCCTCTGAGACACCCCTTAAGAATCTGGGTGTCTACTTTCAGCTCTAACTCTGATTTTCTGTTTAACTGGACTAAGTCATTTAATACAGTCTAGCCTCAGAATCCTTATTTCACAAAGTGAAAAAAATAATAATAGAAGCTGTAGACACCTGCATAGCATTTCTATATGCTTCCAAAGTTGTAAATATTCAATTAATTCTGAGGGAGATGCTATTATTATTCCTATTTTACAGATGAGGAAATTTAAGCCTAGATAGTCTAGGGACCTTGCCCAAGGCACAGAGCTAATTTTGAATCAGGTACTCCAACTCCAGAGTCCAAGGACTTAAACACCTCATTACACCATCTCTCACCTAGATCAGTTAGGTAGAACAACTCTAGTCACAAGTGACGAAAAAGGAAAGAAAAAGCAAACAATATATTTTTTAAAATAGCTAATGCAAGCAATAAGGGAATTTATTGACTCACAGAAAATTCTAGATAAATTATTAGTTTCAAGTATGGGTTGATGCAAGATCTCAGACTATATCACCAAGACTCAGGATCTCTCCCTCTCAGCAGCACTTCCTATAGGGCTCCCGTCTCAGGCAAGCCCCATTGTTACGAATTCAAGATTTGGTGGTGTCACTCCATAGCTTACACTCTCTTAGCATTTAATGAGTGAGAAAAAGCATCTCTCTTTTCCAGAACTCCCAGAAAAAGTTTTGTCTTTTATCACGGGCTTAGCAAGGCTGTGTGACTCTCCACTCTCTCATCCAATATAACCACCATGGGAATGCAATGTATGGATTGATGAAAACTTAGGTCATTGGCCTCACCTATAAGTGGGGGTGGAGTCCCATCTGGATACGTGGGCCATGCCCTGGGAAGAGGTAAGGTCCACAGAGGGTACGGTTGCCAAAGGACAGTAAAGGGATGCCAGGTGACAAAAGCAACAGATGTTCCCTCTGTGTTCCTTCTTCTTGCTATCCCAAGAAGGATATGGAAATGCTGGTGGAAAGACATCAGCCAAGTGCCTCTATTAAAAGGAAGATGAGGTGTCTTCCAGCTCAATTCTTTGCCAAAGATGACCATCAGCCAGCCCAGGAGCTAACTCATCATCTAGCATATTCTTCCTCTTCACTCCACTCCAGACACTGGGTACCATTTTCTGTTCCTCAGACATACCCTGGAGCCTCTTGCCTCAGGCCTTTGTAGTTACTGTTCCCTCTGCCTAGGTGCTTGTCCCCTTGAGATCGGCATGGCTCTCTCCCTCATTTCATTCTGTCTCTGCTCAAACTCCAATTTTATCAGAAAGACCTTTTCTGACCACGCATCACTCTTGGTGCTTCTATTTATCTCAGGGAACACATCACTGTGTTAAACTCCATAGATATACCTATTGCTTACTAGTTTGTTGCCTGCTTTCTCATTAGAAGGTCAGCTCTGTGAGTAGGGGAGCTTTGTTATGTTCAAGGCTGTATCCCTGGCACCTGGAACACATTAGGTCTTCAATAGCCATCTGTTGAATGATGAATGCATGAGGCATTAAACAGCTTCTTTGACTATAGCTGGATGCACTCTGGGCTGCAGCAGAGAATCTAGGAGTGAAGAGAATGGAGGCACGAAGGCTGGAGCAGGAGCTGACGACTGAGGTCAGCAGCTATAGCCTTCGTGTGCCAGCAGGCAGCATGGCATAGTGATGGCCTTAGGTATCCCTGGAAGGCCGAGAACAGAAAGCAGGGAGAAAGAGAGAGAACAAAGGTGGAGAAAGGAAGGTAGAGAATGGAGAATAAGAGACAAAGAAGCAGAAATGGCATGTGGCAGTGATTGGCGATAGGCCACCATCAACTCCTACATAGTGACATCAGAACCATGGTCATCTAGGCCTGTCCAGGCCTTGAAGATGGCCCCTACATCAGGCCTGAATCATGTCATCATAGAATTATGCCTTGAAAGGACCATGGAGAAAAAAGAGAAATTCCAAGGAATGGTAATCAAGTTCTTATCTCACTGAGCAGGTAAATCTGTCTCCCTTGAGAAAGGTGAAAGAAAGTTAATGTTCTTCTATGACATTTAATACACAGATTAACTACTTAAATATATCTGAATTACAAAATTTAGATAATTTCAGACAATCATAAATAGGAAACACACAGTCTCAGGGAATTATATGCAACAGTCCTAGACAAAGCATATAGGAAAATCTTGGTTCATTTTTCTCATTTTAAAATTAAGTTTTAGTCATTTACCATTTCCTTATAAAGCAATCCCTGACATCTTTTGAATATTTAAAGTTCATTATTGCAAGGTAACGTTATTGCTTGTATTGCACAGTTTGAAGATCAAAAATCTCCTGCAAACAATCCCATCTCAATCTATGAGGCAGAAATTATGTTCCCCACTTCTCATTAAATTTCTGATGAAGTAATAAATGATTGAAAAGTACTTTGCAAGGATGGTACATTACACATAAATGTGGGATGCTGACTTCTATGGCCAGTTTGTATGCTGGGGAATATAGACTTGGGTGAGCCAAGGGTACTGGTCAAAGTGGGACAGAACACTCTGGAAAAGGCAGCAGGAGCATGCCTATAGCCAGGCTTCTTTCCCATGTGGAGCCCATCTTTCCAAGGTGGTCAAGGCTCACATTTCCTCATTAGCCTTGTGGCTAGCACAAGAGAAGTCTAACCCTCTCTCTGCAAGAAACGAAACCTGGAAGATGCAGAGAGATGACTCCAGCACACTGACTACTTTTGCTCCCAGACACACCCAGCAGCCTCACTGCTGCTCATGCCAGGAATCTCTTTTCCCTTCTTCTCTATTTTTTTCGTGCAAGACCCAATTCCAGTGCCTCCTCCTTGGCTCTAACATTGTATTTGTGCTAAGTGCTGTAGACATATTACTTCACTGCCTCCTCTTGAGAGCCTGGGGTTGGGGGGAAAATAGCATTACCACACTTCATAGGGAGTAAACAGCTGAACACTGGCCCCAGGACAAAACCAAATGGCAGTGCTGTGGTAAGAGCTGAAGACCTTGTCTCTCCACACCACAGATATCAGCCATCACACAATACTGTCTCCTAACAGCCACCAGCCTCCAGTGACAAAGCCCTGCTGTGAGCTCCTCGAGCAATTAGTGTCTCTTCAATTGATTTGACAGTGAATCACAAACTGCCTATGATAACTCCACTATTGTTGGCTTCAACTTTTAATTATTTCCTTTATTTAGATATTTATGCCTCATGTCCCCAGCAAGCCTGTAAGCTCCTTTAAGGAATTTATCTTCACTCTAGTACCATGCCCAGCAAGTAAAAGAGACTTATTCCTATGTCTTGATTGTTGTGGTGAAAGCTCAGGGTGGCAAAAGCAGACCACGTTTGAGAGCCCTTGTTTCTGCAGCTAAGACCTTGCTCAGTCTCCTTTCCCCACTGGAAAGACTAGGGTTTGAGGTCTTGGATGATCTGTTACATGGCTGTATTGAGACATCCCATCCAGTCCCACTCTGTAGTCTCTTCTCTTACAAACCCAAAGAAAAGAAATGACATCTACACACTATTTTAAATCCTCAGTGGAATTCCAAAAACATCATTAATAAAAGTTTGCCAAAAAATGACTGGTAGGTATGTATGTTTCAATATTGGAAGAAAAAGAACTAATTAGTACTTAATAAATTATGTTTACATCATAAATAAAATGATTCCAAAACTTATGATGGTTGGTGGATGGGGGAGAGGGGTCAATGAAATAGGTCATTGGTGGGGAAACATTGGGAATTACTAAGATATGATATTGTGTGATATATGAGGAGACTCAACAAAGCCCTTCTTTCATTCAAGGTCAGGCTACAGTGATTTTGTCTGTCAACATAAAAGGCACATGTTAAGAAGAGGCATGATCAAATTCTATAAAATCATGAAATAATGGAAAGAACAAAAACAGACCAAATCATAGAATAATTAAGTATTTCTATAGATGAAATCTCTTTAAGCATAAAAAATCATTTTTGAGCTGATGAAAAGTAATTTACACCAAAAGTGTGTGCAGGCCAAATATAATTAAGTTCTGGAGGAGTTGAGCTGAGACTCTGATGGTAAGTCTACAACCAGGAATTAAGAGAAAACTGGAAAGAGCAAGAATGAGCATTTTGAGAAAACTTACTGTGTGCCAAGGACTCCTCTAACTGCTTTATGTGTGCTAACTTACTAAACCCTCACAACTACCCTATGAGGTAGGCATTATTATTTTCCCCATTTTACAGATGAAGAAACTGAGGTGCAGAGATATGAAGTAACTTGCCCAAGGTCGCACAGCTAGAAAAAAATGGAATTGCAATTCTGACCTGGGCAGTCTGTCCCCAGGGGGCTTCACTCCCGTGGCTGAATCATACCCCCTAAATATATCAAATCCTAATTCCTGAGACCTGCAAATGTGACCTTATTTGGAAAAAGGATTTTGAGATGAAGAGATTACCCAGAATTACCCACGCCAGCCCTAAATGCCTCGACATGTGTCCTTTTAAGAGGGAAGCAGAGGGAGACTTCATGCAGTCAGAAGAGGAGGCAGTGCCCAGAGGAGAAGACCTTGTGAAGACAGAGGCAGAGGCTGGAGCTTTACAGCCAAGGAAGCTGGAAGGGCCCCAGGGGAAGGGCTGCCCTGCTGGATTTCAGACTTGGGGCCTCCAGGAACATGAGAGGGTAAATATCTTGTCCTAAGCCACCGTTTTGTGGTCATTTGTTACAGTAGCCACCGGAACTAATACAGCTCCTAACCAGCATGAGGGAATGAGATTAGATGACTTCACCCTCACCTGGCTCAGGTGGAATCAGAGCGTCCACCATACCCACTCACAAAATGATGTTGATGAAGAGAAGGTACAGAGCTGGTTGGACCATCTGCCTGACATGTATTTTACTAGCACCTGACATTTCAAAGTACCTTCCCATTAATCACATCATTTAGCCACATGACCTCTACCTAACATCCTTTGTTCACAAGAGAAAAAGTTAGGTTACTTATTGTGGTAGGTTGAATTATGCACCCCAATTTAGACATGTTCTTAATCTTAATCCCCATTCTTGTCTCCATCCCCATTGCAAAGGGATGGCAAATGAACCAGGGTGGGTCTTCATCTGGATTACCCGAGGCCTTATAAAGAGAAAGCCACAGGGAGGGGCCAGAATGTGGAAGTCAGCAGGAACCCAGAAGAGAAAGGAGAGGACATCGTCATGTGATGGGAAAGCCAGGAACTCCAAGAATTGATGGCCAACCAGCATACAGTCTTTGGGGAGAAAGCAGCCTTGTCAATATGCAGATTTCAGACTTTTTCTAACCTCAAAACCATTAGCTAATAAATTTCCATTGTTTAAGCCAATCCATTGTGTGGTATTTTTCACAGCAGCCTGGAAAACTACGACGCTTATCCACTGAAATGGGAACTCCAGCCTTTTTCAGAGCCACTCTTCCCACCATACTATTCTCCAACTCCTAACAAAAGAAGAAAATAACAAGGGT
>JAQZBX010073619.1:0-14881 GCA_029593785.1 Cabassous unicinctus | reverse complement strand
AGGAAGAAACTGAGGGAAATCAATGCCAGCAGTCCACCTATAATAAATTTGGGGTTTACTCCAGGTATATAAGGCTGTTTAGCACTTGAAAATAAATCAAAGTAGTATACTACACTAACAAGCAAATTTAAAATATATACCTATATCAAAAAACAAATCAATCCTGAGACTAGAGTCACATCCTGACAAAGCCCTTGTCGTATTGTGCTAGAATCCTTGAAATGAATTGCTGATCTTGATTCACTGCTGGTGGAGATGCAGGGGCTGGTAATCATTGCCCCTGCTAGTGTGCTGATCAGAAACATGTCAAAAAGGCAAATTAATAAAATATTATAATTGTTTCAATTGATGCGGAAATACCATTTGACAAGATTCAATATATATTCAGGAAAATAACACATAATAAACTAGGAATAAAGGAGAACTTTCTCAATTGCATAAAGAACAATACAGAAACCTACAGCTCCCACCATACTTAATGGGGAGAAACTGGATGTTTTACCCAAAGACTGTGAACAAGTCTGGGGTATCTTTTGTTACCACTCCTATTCTTCATAGTAATGGAAGTCATAGCTAGTGAAATAATACAAGAAAAGGAAATAAAAGTTATACACAATGGGAAGGAAGAAATAAATTGTATTTGTTCAAATGTAGCACAGTGACCTTTGTAAATAATCCCAAAGAATTGACAAAAAGATTCCTGGAAATAATAAGCATGTACAACAAGATTGCAAGAGTCAAGGTTAATACAGAACAAGTGGAATCTGAATTAAAATTTCAAAAGAAATAAAAAATACTATTTACAATAGCACTAAAAAAAGAAATGTTTTGCTATTATCTAACAAAATATGTACAGGATTGTTATGTGGAAAATCACATATTTCTGATGAAAGACGTCAAAGATGATCTATATAAATGGATAAATATTTAATGTCCATAAAAAAGACTCAATATTGCTAAGATGTCAGTTCTTCCCAGACTGGTCTATAGATTTCATGCAATCCCAATCAAAATATCATCAAGTTATTTGTAGTTATTGACAAATTGTTTAAAAATTCTATATGAAAAAGCAAAAGACCTAGAATGGCCAACACAATATTGAAGAAGTATAACAAAGTTAGAATTCTCACACTCATGGTTTCAAGACTTACTATGAAGCTAAAGTAATCAAGAAAGTGTAGTATTGATGAAAGAAGAGAAGCATGGACCAATGGAAATGAATAAAGACCTTGGAATTAGACCCACACAAATAATTAACCGTTTTTTGAGGAAGGAGTAAAGGCTATTCAAGGGAAACAGATAGACTTTTCAGCAGAAGGTGATGGAATAATTGACAGTTGGATATTCTTATGAACAAAAAGAACCTAAACACAGACCTTATACCTTCCACCAAAAGTAACTCAAAATGGAGCATAGACATATAGGAAACTGTAAAACATCTAGTTGTAAACATAGTTGACCTTGGGTTTCACAATAACTTTTTAGATAAACACAAAACATAATTCTTGAAAGAAAAAAAAAGATGTTTCATTTTTAAAATTAAATTATTATTAAAATAAAAAACTTCTCTGTGAAACACAGAATTGAGTATCAAAAAGACAAACTACTATGAATGCATAACTATGTGATTATACCAAATACCACTAATTGTACACTTTGGATGGATTTATGCCCTGTTAATATGTATCAATAAAATTGACTTGTTTTTTTAAAAAAAAGACAAACTACAGACTGAAAGAAAAATTTTGTAAACACATATGTAATAAAGAACTTGTATCAAAAAATATACTAAAAAATCTTAAAACTTACCAAAGGAAATAAAAATCCAATGAGAAAATGTACAAAAGATCTGAGCAGATATCCTACTAAAGAAGTTATACAAATAGCAAATAACCATATCAAGATATACTTAACATTATTTTTCATTACAAAATTTCAAGTTAAAACAATAATGAGATATCACTAAACACATATAAGAAGGAACAAAATCCAAAAGAAAATTACATCAATTGATGGTGAAAATGTGGGGCATAAGGAACTTTAATTCATTGCCGGTGGGAATGCAAAATGGTGCAGCCATTTTGGAAGAGAGTTTAGCAACATCTTACAAAGCTAAACATAGTCTTACCATACGCTCCAGCAATCATGCTCTTAGTTACTAACTAAATTGATTTGAATACTTACATTCACATAAAAACCTGTATGAGGAGCTTTATAGCAGCTTTAGGTACAATCAACCCAAACTGGAAAAAATCATGATGCTTTTCAATAGGTGAATGTATACACAAATTGTGGTACATCCATATAATGGCATATCATTTGATGAATAAAAGAAAACCCTGAAAATACATGGATGAATCTAAAATGCATATTGCCTAGTGAAGAAACTAGTTTGAAAAAGCTACATACTGTATGATTCCAACTATACGGACATTCTGGAAAAGAAAAGCTATAGCAATGGTGAGAAAAGATCAGTGGTCGTTATGGGTTTGGGAAGCTTTAGAAAGGGTTCAAGAGGTAAGGCATAGGGGATTTTTAGGTAGTAAAACTATTCTGTTTAATACTTTGTGGATTCATGATAGCTATGCATTCTTCAAAACCCATAGAACTTTATAGCACAAAGAGGAAATCTTAATCTAGTCAAAATTGAAGAAATGGACCACAGGATACCACACAGAATATGACAAGAAAATTTAACTGTGTTACAAAATGTATGAAACTACCTCACTAAGTATGATGGAGGATAATGATGCTGACCTAAGTTACTTTGGAAATGAGAGAAGTCTGTAAAACTACAGGTAAAAGGAATTCCACACAAGCACTGCCTTCTAGTTGATAAAATTGTTTCTCAAAAGGGGGTGGGTTAACAATTCTAGTACAGCTTTATATGTATAATTGAGTTGAACAATTAACTAAATGGATGGCAGGTGGTAGAAGCTACATTTCTCACTGCTGTGGTGGGAATTTACAGATGAGAACGACCCATATGGTAATGGGTTAGTGTTGGAGACATTTGTAGAAATTCATGTTTAGGTAAATATAGGTATAGAAGCGTAAATATAAAAATATTTATGGATTTGTGCATATATATAAATTAATATGCACACATATATTTTCTTGATCTGTCAGCTGAGAAGGCTTAGGAGCAATGAAACCATAGTAGCAACAAATTTGCCTATTGCCCAGATCTTGGTTTCTAATACTGTTCTTCAGAAGAAAGAACCAGGCTCCTTGAAGAAATGGCTGATTCTAGAACTGGGACAGGAAATATAAAAAGATGCGTCTGGAGCATCTTGTAGTATAAGGAAAGTAAAGAAATGTTAACACACACATACACACAATGATGGAGGTATGTTACAGAACAAGGAACCAACTAAAAGAACTCCCAATGGTCAAATCTGTAACAATTTAAACAAGTATTAAATTAAATGGCATTGGATTATGCCTTAGTTTACCAGGGCTGCTATAACAAAATACCACAGACTGGTTGGTTTAAACCAGAGGAATTTATTGTCTCATAGTTTGGAGCCTAGAAGTCCAGAATCAAGGTATTGGCAGGAGGTGACTTCTCTGCAATGCTCCGGTGATGGCTTGCTAGTTATCAGTATCTACCTCCTCTCATGGCCATTTCTCTTTCTGCCTCCTCCTGTCCAAATTTCTTTTGCTTATAAGGATTCCAATCATACTAGATTAAGGCCCACCCTGATTCAATTTGGCCTCATCTTAATAGGATCTTTGAAGATTCTATTCACAAATAATTTCCCACTCACAGACCTGGGGTCAAGGTCCCATTTACAAATGAATTCACACCCCCAAGGTCAGGGCATGGGAATTGAACATGTCTTTGTGGGGGACATGATTCAACCTAACAAAGATTATAATTCAAGATCTAAAATAAATGTCCATGAGTCCTTACTGATATAAAGAAATGAGTAAATAAGTGATAGCGAAGAGACACATCTTCCTTGCATAAGAATTCCAAATAATTTATATCAATAATCTCCCTTGAATTGGAGCACAACTCCCTAATACTTTTGAAGTGACATTCTTTCCAAAAGTACAACATGGAATTAGGGGGAAAAGACTAACTTTACAGTGGAGAAACCCAACAAATACTACTTCAGCCAGGTGGTCAAGGTCAACATCTACTGTGCTATGTCACATTGATTAGTGAAACTTTGATGCCATGTGATGAAAATAGCATTTTGCCCGTGGTCTTTCAACCAGTAACCTGTGACTCCAGTCTAATCATGATAAAAACAATGGAAAAATTCCAATTGAAGGATATTCTATAAAATACCTGAGCAGTGCTCTTCAGAACTCTCAAGATCATCTCAAGCAATGAAAATCTGAGAAACTTTCCCAGACATGAGATGCTTAGGAGAAATGATGAGTAAATAGAATATATCCTGGATGGGATTCTGGAATAGAAAATGGATGTTAGATTAAAACTAAGGAACCTGAACAGAATACAGACTCTAGTTAATAACCATGTAATGATATTGGTTCAATAAATTATAACAAATATACCATAATGTAAGATGTTAATAACAGAGAAGTCTGGGTGCTGGATTTATGGGAACTCTTTTTACTATCTTTACAACTTTTTTGTAAGCCTAAATGTGTTATAGAAGTTTGTTAAAAATTATGTTTAAGTATTTTTATTTATGTTTAGAAATAACAGTCGATATGGGGAAGAAAATCACTACATATAATGTTACATCATCTCTAAACATCTGTGCCTTTTCATTTATGAAGGATACATAACATTAATTTTTTAACTCAAATGGAAAATATATTTGAAACTAAAAGATGAGCATTAAAACATTAACAGTGATTATTTCTGGGTAGCTGAATTGAGAAAAAACTGGTGCATTAAAAAATAATTTCTAATGTTACAAAATGAGACTGAATTGTCTACGTAATTAGAAAACAACACACAAATAGTTATTACAAGAGGAAAAACAATGCATTTGTCAGAAACAGCCTTACCCTGAGAATTCTGTTTTGTAAAGCAGTAGAACATTAATTAGTTCCTTAGATTAAACTTACTTCCCTTCTACCTTGAGCTGATCCAGCTCCACAGCTGCATTCTAATATCTCTAGGGACAACCTTCCATTTTTACAGAAACTCAATTACATACTACATCTGATCATGTTTCTGAAGATATATTTCCCTGGAGTCTGTATTCAGTTTTCTCCCATTGCCTGCAGGGGTTCTATGGCTTGAGTATGTTCTATTTCCTTCTCTAGTCCAGGTACTTACACACACACACACACACACACACACACACACTTAAAAATATGCATACAAATTTTCTTTTATCTGCTCTTCAAAG
Organism: Cabassous unicinctus; assembly: GCA_029593785.1. Classification (NCBI taxonomy): domain Eukaryota; kingdom Metazoa; phylum Chordata; class Mammalia; order Cingulata; family Chlamyphoridae; genus Cabassous; species Cabassous unicinctus. The sequence goes on along the minus strand of JAQZBX010073619.1, from coordinate 9,542 downwards.
AGTGCCAAGAAACCAAAATGGTCCTTTTCCATAAATTCTGATATAGCCCAATGGGAAGATATATAGCATGGGAGAAAATAAGATATGCATCTTATTTGACAAATGAATGCCTGGAAGAAGACACAGACAAAAACAATAAAGCTGAAAACCTCCTAAACACTGCAAGTCAGGACCTGGTACTCCCAAATGTAGCAACTGTCAGAAGCAGCTCATCTTTGGAGAAATCATCTCAGTGGTAACAAACTCAATTCACTGATACTGAGAGTTTTCCTGACTTATCTATGTCTCTATTTTCCTGATATTATATTTCATTGTTGTTATGTGTCACTTGCCAAGATCTTACTTTTAAATCATACTCTAAAAAATTAAGGTTGTTCTGTTCCAAATAATTAAATCTCTCTTGATCACTTTATTTCGAACTCACATTTCCATATTCTGAAACAACGAAAATCTAATCATTTTCCAAATGCATATGAGTAAATTTCATTTCATCACCTAATTTAAAAAATGTGATTGGATATAAAATCTTAACTTTATAAAAATCAATACAGTTCTCAGCATCAATACTTACTAATAGTTATAAATAGTAATCTGTAGGAATGCTACCCAAAAGAGTCAGACTGAAGCAAAGAAGAGTGGTGGGGATTAATGGAATGACTGTTATCCCTTTTTAGCTATACTGTATTGGCCACCTGCTATATGCAAAACACTGTGCTAAGTCCTTTATATAGATCATCTCATTTAAGGCTATAAAGAATTAATTCCATCTCACAGATGAAGGGCACTGTGGACCAGCCAGATTAAGAAATTTGACTCAAGTTAAACCAAGAGCAAATACAAGAGTCAGGATTTGGATCTGGCCTTTTTTATTCCAGAAATCAAACTCCTACCGATGGTTTGAAGGATAAAATATTGGTAACTTCAAATGGAAACGTAAAAATAATGGATTCAAAAGCGGTTTATTAAAAGAAGGTAGCTCCTTGAAAATGCAAAAGAATTATTTGGAAGTTGCTCAGGTTAGAGACCAGAAAGAGGAACTTTCCAAGATCTTCATAGGTTTATATGATAAATGCTCTACATCATGATAATAATAGGTAAACTTTAAAAGGAAGTTGTATTTATTATAAGCACTTTATAGCTGAGGACATGATGCCTAGCATAGTTACACAATTTCCCAAAGTCAAACAGGTGGTAAATGTCATAGAAATTAAACTCTGTTTAGAAAGACATGGGAGCTCACACACTTAACTGTATTACACTGCAATCTTTTGAAGCATTGGGCTATTGAAGGGATAGAAATTATTTACTGTATTTGTACAACTACCTGATGAAACTCTACATTTAGTGAAAAGCAACATAGGATTCTCATACAGAATCTTACAAACAAGTACTTCTAGAACACTACATTTTTCCATTCGAAAGGTGACAAATCTATTTTACTTTCCTAGGATACTCAAACAAATATCATGAGATTGACTTAAACAGTGGGGATTTATTAGAGTGAAGTTTGAGGTTTAAAGAAAGTCCAAATCAAGTAGTTCTCAAGGCGATGCTTTCTCCCTGAAGACTGGCATGCTGCGGCTGGCTGCTGTTGATCCTGGGGTCCTTAGCTTCTCAGATGGCAAGAGACATGGCTGGAATTTCCCTTCTCTCCTGGGTTCACCTTCTTGCCTCCTGTGACTTTCTCTTTGTCTGAATTTCATTCCCTTTATAAAAATTCCAGCAATAGGGTTAAAACCCATCCTGATTGGGCTGGGCCACACACACCTAAACTGAAGTAACTTCATCAAAGGTACTGCTTACAAGGGGTTCACACCCACAGGAAAGGCTTAAATTTAAGAACATGCTTCTCTGGGGTACACTCAGCTTCAAACAATCAGAGTCACTGTCCTCTTTCTTTCCAAAAGGTGTATTTAGAAAATTTATTATCAAAAGAAAAGTGTAGGACTGATCTATCTTTACTACTGATATATAAGGAAACTGGATAAATGGATTCTCCCATTTATAACTCAGATTCTGAAGTCTAGCAGAAAGATGGCAATTTCCCCTTTGTCATTCTTCTACTAAGGAAAAAAAGAAATGAGGGCTAAAATAGACTTGTATATATCTGGATATATGAGAACTTTTCTTTGGCAAAGGGAGTTATTATCATGTAAATGTCTTTTTAAAAAGAAATGCACATATAATCTAAATATCTTTTAAAAAATAAAAAAATTATTATTAAAAAAAGGAAATGCGCAACTGAAGGTAAATTTTAATATCAAGAATTTTCAAATCCCATCTTTATCTTTGCTTGCAAAAAACAAAGGCCACATCATTAGCTATTAGGGAAATGCAAATCAGTCCCACAATGAGATACCATTTCACACCAGAGGATGTAAAACAAAGAAAATTACAAAGTGTTGGAAAGGATGTGGAGCATTAGGAACTCTTTCATAGTTGGTGGGAATGTAAATGGTGCAGCACTGTGGAAGACAGTTTGGCAGTTCCTCAGGAAACCAAGCATAAAATTAACATATGACCAGGCATTACCACTTCTAAGAATATACCTTGAAGACTTGAAAACTCTGACTCAAACAGATATTTTCACACTGATGTTCATAGCAGCATTATTCCCAATTGCCAAAAGATGGAAGCAAGCCAAGTGTCCATCAACCAATGAGTGGATAAATAAAAGTGTATATACTTGCATTGGAATATTATTCAACCACAAAAGAGAATGAAGTTCTGATATATATGACAACATTGATGAAACTTGAAGACATGTTGAGTGAAATAAGTCAGACACAAAAGGACAAATATTGTATGATCTCAATGAAAAGAAATAATTAGAATAAGCCAATTCATAGGGCCAGAAACTAGAATATAGGTTACCAGGGGCCAAGGTGGGGATAAAGAAGGAATTGAAGCTTATTGGTTTAGAGATTTGTTTGGGGTGAAGGAAAAGTTTTGGTAATGGATGGAGGTGATGGTAACACAGGATTGTGAGCATAATTAACAACATTGAATTATATATTTGAATGCAATTAAAAGAGGAAATTTTGAGAGCAGGCTGGTGACTGGGCTGTGACCCCTGGGCAGAGGGAGGAAGAGACAACCAATAGGATAAGAGATTAATAATCAGCCAATCCAACTCCTCCCAGTCTGCGTACTCTATTAACATAAAATGCTAATCTAGCCAAAGCTCCTGCTTGGAACCCAATGACAAACCAATCAGAGCGTCACAACTTAAGGCTCCACCCCTAGGGTGGCTGCACAGTGAACCTATTTTTAGGGCAGCCCCAAATCCCTGGGCAGCTTCCATCTGCACCCCGGGTGCTCCTTCATCTTTGCCCAGGTCTCCGGAGCTGACTCTGAGCTGTGGCACGGTGCTATCATCACCCTGGCCAGGCTTGAACTGTAACGCTGCGGACGCTTCCAGCTTTGCCCTGGCCACCTGAGCTGTGACGCTGAGCTGTGGGGCGTGCTTGCATCCTTGCCTCGGCCAGGCTAACACTCCAGCTGTAACACTGCGAACTCAAGCTGCAACGCTGAGCTGTGATTAAATAAACGTCCGATTGGTGCACTGAGGTGGCGTTTCCTCATTCTGAAGTCCGTCTGAACTGAGGAACAAAAGCGGTGATAAAATTTGGCGATAACAATATAGATGTTACTAGACTAACTATTAAAAACTAAACAAAAAACCTAGGATTGCACAACACAGTGAAGCTTATTGTAAATGATGGACTACATTTAATAGTACCATTATGAAAATGTTCACTCATGAATTCTAACAAATGTATCACACTAATGAAGGTGTTTACAGTAGGGTGGTATATGGGAACTCTGTATTTTATGCATGATTTTTCCGTAAAGCTACAACTCCTCTAATTTTAAAAAAACCTGCTAGACAAGGAAAATCAATATAAAACTCTTTAATCTTTAAAAATAATTGTTGAAATGTGCTTTCATTTTCTTGAAATGCAGTTTTTAATTCTATCTTTCAGGCATGATTCATTCATTCATTTACTCAAGGAATAGTGTTAAGTAAGCACTTACAAAACTGCAGGGTGCAGTGCTGTCAGGGAGAAATGCCTTCAAGGAGTTTATAATTAAGTGATATTCTTTGACTAACCAAAATCAGGAAATAAAATAGTATTTGTTGAGAAGACTGAAAAATATTCAGATTAATTAAATTTGAATGATTAGGAAATAAATAAATTCTGGAAAATTGAACAGTGTAAAAATGAATTCAGATAATTCGATTGTTTCCTTGCAATTGTTTATTTTTTTTTTTATCAAAAAACAGCTGTATTCATGACACATATTAAAAAAAGAAAATATATCACCCCTTGGAAATGAGCTAAAAAAAATAAACTCCACCTCCCACCTCCCCACTCCTTCTGCCTCCCATTCCCTCCAAATAAAATGGGAAAAAGGCAAAGGGAAAAACAAAATGAAACAAAAAAAAATGAAAAACAAAAAACACCCCAACCCCCCAAAAAAGGTAGTGCATTTCCCCAGGGGGGGAGGTATTAATAATTAACACCGGAGCCTCTGATAGCTGAACTGAAATGTTCCAGCTACAGAAACTTGCAAAGAAAGATAACCAAAACTGAAAAGAAAAACAAAAGGAAACAAAATAGATCTCCAGGCAAACTGGAGGGGCAGGGAGCCCAGAAGGTGGGTGGGTGGTAGACCTGGCAGGACAGGAAGCTGGCTGGAGGCGACTGTCAAAGGCAGGGAGATGGAGGGAAGGTAACAAGCAGAACAGTTCGGAGTCCTTCCAGAGCCCTGGGTGAAAAAACACCCTCCTACCACCCGTGCTCGCCTACCCTTCAGCAGCCCCCGAGGTGGGGAAGTGGGACCGGGAAATATAGGCAGCAGCTTGTGCAGCTGAGATGTGTCCATGGCCAATCCCCAGAGTGAATGAATGAGCAGCCCCTGCCCCACTTCCCGGGCCTACCCCTGCTCCCCAAAGCAGGTTAGCTATGGGATTCATCCCCCTTCCACAGTCTATTATCTTTTTAAAATATTTGTATCTTTTCCATCAAACATCTTGATTTTCGGTTTCTTAAATTTCTTTCTTTCTTTCCTTCTTTCCCCTTGTATCCCTCTCTCTGCTCCTAATACACTTCAGTAAGGGGAGCACCACGAGGTCGCTGCAGCGCGGCCCCTGTAGACCCGCCACGGGGCCCGCTGTGGAATCGCCTGCAGCCCGGCGAGCAGGGTCCGCGGCAGCTGCTGCTCCGGCACCTTGGCGGCTCCTGGGAAGCCCGGGTCTGTGGTGCTGAGCCCTGGTCTGTTCGTGCGTTTGGCGAGCACCCTGATTTGTCTTCCTCGAAAAACGGACTCATCCAAGGCCAGGGAGGTCTTCACGGACTCTTTGTCGGAGAACTGTACATATGCAAAGCCTTTGGGGTGGCCGCTGAACCCGGCGCAGAGGACAGCGACTCGGTTGACTGAGCCACAGCCACGGAAGAGCGCTGCCAGCTCCTCCGCGGGGGCGCCCTAGTCCACGTTGCCAGCAAAGACCTAGCGAGCCTCGGCCTCCACCTTGTCCTCAGCGCACATCCTCGCTGGGCCAGCGCTGCCTGGAGGTGGACGCACATTCATCTGCTTCGCTGAATCGCCCTGCATCTTCTTCAGCTTCTCGGTTTCTTCCTCCAGCTCCCTGACATGAGCTTTGGTGGCTTCCAGCTGCTCGGGATCTGAGGCACCTGTAGCAGAATCGCAGGAGCTTCAAGTTATTTCCTCAGCCATCTCAGCTTCAGCCATCTGAGAGAACTGAAGTTGAGCGCTGCGGGCAAGCTCTAAATGACTGCAATTTTACTGGGAGAAAGGTGTTTTATAGGGATCTTAACCTAATCAAGACCTGGGCATTTGATTGATGCCTTACTTAAACTAATCAAGCCAACTATGGGAAAATGATTGTTTTGAAAAAATGCCTTTAATCCTATTTTTGCTGAGCATTTGATTTTGTAACAGGCACAGCCCTAGGCTCATTTACATTCTATTGCACTGAATTAATTCTCAGACTGTCCTGTGAAATAGATATTTTCAAATCTATATCCTTTTTTCGAGAAGAAAGAGGCTTTAAATAAGAGAAGTATATTTTCCAAACATGAAGCTAGTTAGAATAAAGCATGGAATTCACAGTTGGCTTCTGAAGCTCAGTTCGTAACTACTAAAAGGTCTGCTTTGATACACAAAAATTCCATTACTATAACACTGAAAATTGGAAAAAGACTAAACCCCAATATTAGAGGAACACTAATGTAAACTATGATTACATCCAGCCAAAGATTATTATGCACCTATTAATAGCTTTATACAGTGTGTGATAACATGCAAAAAATATTTTTGTTAGGCAAATTAGTAAAAGGAAAATTGTTATATAAAGGATGGTTACACTTATGTATACAAGATTTTTTTTTAAAAGGTATAGAAAAACAAAAAAACAAAAACTAGTGCAACCTTTCTGTTCTGTGGCAATATGTACCCAAAGCTTTTTATGCTATTTTAAATAAGATTTTATTGAAGTATACCATTCATGCACCAACATACCTAAACAATGCATGTATCGTAAAATTTTGAATTTACTAAACAAACACGCATATCATCAAAAAGGCTCCCATCTATCTTCCCACCACTAACTCTTTACAACGTTGTGAAACTTTTATTACAAACTATGAAAGAGCATCATCAAAATATTCCTACTAACTGTAGCCCAGATCTTACATGTGGTATATGTTTCCCACAACTCACCCCATTTTAACACCCTGTGTAAGTATTATATATTTGTTATCATTCAGGAGAAAATGTTCTCATATTCATCCTGTTAACCACAGTCCATCATCTACCACTGGATTCCCTGTGTTATATAGTCCCATACTTTGCACAATCCATTCAAAGAGTACACTCAGTGGTTCTCATTTTCATCACAGAGTGGTGCTGTCATCACAACAGTCAATTTTAGAACGGTTTCATTACTCCAAAAGGAAAAATCACATATCCCCTTATACCCCCCATACATTCGTCCCTTAGTATTAAAAAAAATCTTCTTGTCACAGTTGCAAAATAGTACAATATTACTATTAGCTATCATCCATAAGTTACGTTAGTTGTAATTTCCCCATGTATTACCATATTCTTAGCATTTTGTAAAAGAAGAGCATTCTCACATTTTCACTATTAACCACAATTTTCATCTACTACCGAAATCACTGTTATACATACCTTAGATCACTCTCTAGTTTCCTTTCAACTGACGTTTACTTCCACATACTACCCCTTTCAGCTGCAATTACATTTATAGAGCAACAGTGTTATACTCATTTTAATGTTTGTCTCAACTCTGTTCATTTCCACACTTTCACAATTAACCTTATTAACGGTGCTACATACAGTCAGCATCATCTCCCATTCTTAACCCACATTCCATTTCCAAGTAACATATACTCTACAGTTTACCTCTGTGAGTACACTCATCGTATATCTCAGTGTAGTTTTGATCTGCATTTCCCTAATAGCTAATGATATTGCACATTTTTTTCATGTGCTTTTTAGCCATTTGTAATTCCTCATTGGATAAATGTCTATTCAAGCCTTTTTTAAAATATATTTTTATTGAAGTATATCATTCATACATGACATGCATAAACAATAAGTGTATAGTAAAGATTATGAACTTACAAAATAAACATACATAACATCATACGGGGGTCTCATACATCACCCCTTCACCAACACTTTGCATTGTTGTGATACGTTTGTTACAAACTATGCAAGAGCATCATCATAATATTACTACTAACTATAGTCCCTATCTTACATTTGGTGTATTTTTCCCCCAATCCACCCTAATTTTTAAAAATATATTTTATTACAGAGGTTGTGAACTGGCAAAACAATCATACACACATGTAGAATTCCCATACAACAGCCCTTCACCAACACACCACACCGTGCTGGAACATTTGTTACAGATTATGAGAAAATATCATCAGACCACCAACCATGGTCCATAGCATACATTTGGCACACTTTTTCCATACACCTCCATTACCAACACAGTACATCTTTGGCATTGATGCAAGAGTATTATAGTATTGCTGTTAACCACAGTCTATAGGTCACTCCAATTGCTTCTCCACATTTCCACCACCCTGCAATAAAGATGTACATCTACTCTAGTACACAGAAGGGCACTCTTGCATTTGTACCCTCAACCACAATTCTCATCCACCTCTGGGTTCACTGTGTTATTCAGTCCCTGGATTATTCTTTAGCTTTCTTTCAATTGACATTTACTTCCTCAGACTACACTTTTCAGCCACAATCCCATTTATAAACCATTTGCTACTCACTATAATGTGTGACCATCAACTCTATCCATTTCCACACTTTTACAGTCAAGTTAACTAAAGCTTCTACATACATTAAGCACCAGTAGTTCTTCTCAACCCTCCTCTTATCTCCTAATAACCTATACTCTAAGTTTTAACTCCATGTGTTTGTTCTTCGTATTTAGTTCATATTAATGAGTCCATGCAATATTTGTCCTTTTGTGTCTGGCTTACTTCGCTTAGTATAATATCTTCAAGATTCATCCATGCTATCACGTGTCCCAATTTCATTTCTTCTTGCTGCAGCATAGTATTCCATCGTATGTATATACCACATTTTGTTTATTCATTCATTGGTTGATAGACACTTGGGTTGTTTCCATCTTTTGGCAATTGTGATTAATGCCGCTATGAACATCAGATTGTAGATGTCTGCTCGTGTCATAGTTTTTAGTTCTTCTGGATATATTCCTGGTAGAGGAATTGCTGGATCATATGGCAGTTCTATATTTAGTTTCCTGAGGAACCGCCAAACTATCTTCCACAGAGGCTGCACCATTTTACACCCCCACCAACAGTGATGGAATGTCCCTATTTCTCCACATTCTCTCCAGCATTTATTGTTGTCTGTTTTTGTTTTTTTTTAATAATGGCCATTCTATGCGGTGTTAGATGATATCTCATTGTTGTTTTAATTTGCATTTCCCTAATAGCTAGTGATATGGAACCTTTTTCCATGTGCTTTTTGGCCATCTGTATTTCCTCTTTGGAGAAATGTCTATTTAAATCTTTTGCCCATTTTATTTGGATTGCTTGCTCTTTTATTGTTGAGTTGTATGATCTCTTTATGTAGAATGGAAATCAAACCCTTATCAGATATATGGTTTCCAAATATTTTTTGCCATTGAGTGGGCTGCCTTTTCACCTTCTTGATGAAGTCCTTTGAATCACAGAAGTGTTTAAGTTTGAGGAGGTCCCATTTATCCATGCTTTCTTTCGTTGTTCATGCTTTTGGTGTAAGTTTTAAGAATCCACCACCTACCACCAGGTCTTGAAGATGTTTCCCTACATTTTCTTCTAGGAACTTTATTGTACTTGCTTTTATATTTAGCTCTTTGATCCATTTTGAGTTAATTTTAGTATAAGGTGTGAGATAGGGGGTCTTCTTTCTTTCTTTTGGCTATGGATATCCAGTTCTCCCAGCACCATTTGTTG
>JAQZBX010073618.1:0-14884 GCA_029593785.1 Cabassous unicinctus | reverse complement strand
GCGTGCCCTCACAAGGAGGCCTCGGGACGCGAACCCGGGCCTCCCATATGGTAAACGGGGGCTCTATCCACTGAGCCACACCCGCTTCCCCAATTTCTTCTATTATCAACATTTTTCATTAGTGTGGCACATTTGTTACAACTAATGAGCCACTACTGATACATTATTAACTAATGTCCATAGTTCACATTAGGGTTTACTCCTTGTGTTTCACAGTTCTATGGGTTTTGACAGATCCATGATGTCGTGTATCCACCATTACCATATAATACAGGACAGTTTCACTGTCCTAAAACCAGCCTGTGCTCCACCTATTCGTCACACACACACACCTGGGAAACTACTCATCTTTTTCCTGTCTCTATAGTTTTGCCTTTCCCAGAATGTCATATAGTTAGAATATATGTAGCCTTTTCAGATTGGTTTCTTTTACTTAGCAATATGCATTTAAGGCTCCTCCATGCCTTTCTATAGCTTGAGAGCTCATTTCTTTTTATCACTGAATAATACTTCATTGTATGGATGTACCAGTTTATTCACTCATCTATTGAAGGATATCTTGGCTACTTCCAGTCTTGGGCGATTATGAATAATGCTGCTGTAAACATTCATGTGCGAGTTTTTGTGTGGACGTAGAAAGTCATTGCCAAACCCAAGGTCACCTAGATAGTCTCCTATGTTTCCTTCTAGGAGTTGTATGTTTTTCATTTTACATTAAGTCAGTAGTCATTTTTGAGTTAATTTTGGTGAAAGATAGAAGGTCCGTGTCTAGTTTGTGTGTGTGTGTGTGTGTGTTTTTGGCATGTGAATGTCTAATTGTTCCAGCACCATTTGTTGAAAAAACATCCTTTCTCCATTGAATTGCCTTTGCTCCTCCACTGAAGACCACTTGACCTTGTGGGGGTCTATTTCTGGCTCTCTAGTCTGTTACGCTGATCTCTTGTCTATTCCTTCACCAATACCACGGTTTTGATCACTGTAGCTTTGTAGTGTGACTTTGTCGTGTGACTTGAAGCCAGGCAGTGGCAGCTCACAGACTTTGCTCTCTAGTGCTGTGTTGGTTATTCTGGGTCTTTTGCCTTTCCATATAAACCTTTTTCTCTTGGAGCACTGCCTTCGCTGCATCCCATAAATTGTGGTATGTTGTATTTTCATATTTGATCTCCTCAATATTTCCCCTTGTGATTTTTTTCTTTGCTCCATTGGTTGTTTAATGATGTGTTAATTTCTACATATTCGTAAATTTTCCAGTTTTCCTTCCGTTATTTATTTCCATAAACTTTACAATCAGTTTTTCGGCATTTACAAAATTACCTGGTGGGATTTTGATTGGGATTGCATTGAATCTAGAGATCAATTTGGGGAAAATTGACATCTTAATAATAATGTCTTCCTATCCATCAACATGAACTAACTCTCCATTTATTTAGATATTCTTTGATTTCCAGTATCAGAATTTTGCAGTTTTCCTCATATAGATCTTCTATATGTTTTGTTACATTTATACCTAAGTATTTAACTTTTTGGTACTAATGTAAATGGTGTTTTGTTTTTAATTTCAAATGCCAATTGTTTATTGCTGGTAATAGGAAAACAATTGCCTTTTGTATATTAACCTTGATTCCTGCACTTTGCTCTAATTGCGTATTAGTTTCAGTTTTTTGTTGGTTCTTTCAGGTATTCTACATAAATAGTATCATCTTGAACAAAGACAGTTTATTCTTCCTTCCACTGTGTATACTACTTATTTTCTTTTCTCATCTCATTGCATTAGCTAGAACTTCCAGTATGATACTGAATAGAGTGCTGAGATGGGACATCCCAGTCATGTTCCCAGTCTTAGTGGAGAAAGCATCTGGTTTCTCACAGTTGAGTATGAAATTAGCTGTAGGATTTTGTAGCTGTTTTTTTTTTTTTTTAAATCAAGTAGTGCAAGATCCCCTTTATTCTGTTTGCTGGATATTTATCATAAATGGGTGCTGGATTTTATCACATGCTTTTCCTGCTATTACTGACATGATCATATGATTGTCCTTCCTTAGTTTGATGATGTTATGGATTACATTGATTGATTTTCTAAAGTTGAACCAGCCTTCATACCTACCTGAAATAAATAAATTACTAACAGAGGGGTGTTGAAATCTCCCAACTATAATATTGGATGGTTATTTCTCCTTTTTGGTTGTGGTGTATAATTCTTTTTACACATTGTTGAATTCAATTTGCTATTTTGCTGAAGATTTTTTCACCTATGTTCATGAGATATTAGTCTGTAATTTTCTTTCCTAGAAATGCCTTTGTCTGGTTTTGGTATAATTAGTGTAATGCTGGCCTCATAGTATGAGTTAGGAAATGTTCCCTCTGCTTCTATTGCCTGGAAGAGATTGTAGAAAATTGTTGTCACTTCTTTAAATGTTTGATAAAATTAATTAGTAAAAGCATCTGGGCCTGATCCTGTTTTAGAAGGTCATCAAATGCTGATTCAATTTCTTTAATAGATACCTGCCTATTCAGATGATCTACTTCTGATTTGCAGATTGCATCTTCCAAGGAATTGGTCCATTTCATGTAAGTTCTCAGAGTTGAGGGTATAGTTATTAATAATATTAATATCTTTTTAATGCCTGTGGGATCAATTGTGATGGCCTTCTTCCATTTCTGATATTAGTTAATTTGTGTATTCACTCTTTTATTCTTGCTAAGCCTGGCAGGTTTGCCAATTTTATTGATATTTTCAAAGAACCAGCTTTTGGTTTCATTAATTTTCTCTATGAATTTCAGGTTTATGATTTCAATGGTTTCTGCTCTAATTATTAGTATCTTTTTCCTTTGCTTACTTTGGATTTAATTTGCTCTTTCTTTTCCTAGTTTCCTAAGGTAGAAGCTTAGATTATGGATTTTAAAACTTTCTTCTTTTCTAATATATGTATTCAATGCCATAAATTTCCATTAAGCTGTTTTTTTTTACATCCCAGAAATTTTGATGTTGTATTTTCAATTTCATTTAGTTAAAAATATTTTTAATTTCTCGAGACTTCTTTGACCCATGTGTTATTTAGAAGTGTGTTGTTAAATTTCTATAACTATATTTTGTTATTGATTTCCAGTTTAATTCCATTGTCATCTGAGGGCACTCTATATGATTTCTCTTGCTTTAACTTTGCTAAGGTGTGTTTTATGGCCCATGATGTATTCTATTGTGCTGAATGTACCATGTGAGCTTGCGAAGAATGTGTATTCTGCTGCAATAGTTGGATGAGATATTCTAAAATTGCCAATTGATGAATGGTGCTGTTCAGATTCAACTACATCCTATGCCTCCTGGATCTGTCAATTACTGATCAAGGTGTTGAAATCTCCAGTTATAATACTGGGTTTGGTTATTTCTCCTTTCAGTTCTATCCATTTATGTCTTGTGTATTTTGATGTTTGGTTGTTAGGCACACACATATTAAGAAGTATGATTTCTTGTAGAATTGATCTCTTTATTATTAAGCAACGCCTCTATCGCTAATAAATTTTTGCTCTGAAATCTGCTTTGTCTGAAATTGAAACTGAAACTACCTGTTTTCTTTTGATTAGTATTAGCATGGTATAACTTCCTCCATCCCTTTACTTTTAACTGTGTCTCTAAATTTAAAGAGGGTTTATTGTAGACAACACACAATTGGGTGTTTTTTAAATCTCCTCTGATAACCTCTGTATTTTCATTGGTACATTTAGGCCTTTCACATTTTAAGTGATTATTAATATGGTTGGATTCATATCTATATTTGTAGCTGTTTTCTACTTGTTGCCCTTGTTTTTGTTTCCATTTTTGTTTTGCACTCTTTTTGTGCCTTTTTTAAAATTTTAAATTTCTGATTTCATTTAGATTTAATTTATTTTTAATTGTGATAAAATATCCATAAAAATAATTTTAAATATTTTAAGTGGATAGTTCTTTGACATTAAATATTTTGACAATACTGTGCAAGTTTCACCACTATCTATTTCCAGACTATTTTCATTATCCCAAACTAAAACTCACTCATTTAGCAATAATTCCCCATCTGTCCCCTCCCCCACCCCTAGTAACCACTATTCTGCTTTCTATCTCTATGAATTTGCTTATTCTAAGTATTTCACATAAAAGAAATTATACAATATTTGTCCTTTTTGGCTGCTTCCACCTTTTGGTTATTGTGAATAATGCTGCAATGAACACTGTTGTACAGATATCTGAGTCCCTGCTTTCAATTCTTTTGGGTATATACATAAGAGTGGAATCGCTGGGAAACATGGTAATTCTATGTTTAATTTTCTGAGGACCACCAAACAGTGTTCCATAGTGGCTGCACCATTTTACATTCCCACTAACAATGTACAAGGATTCCTATTTCTCCACATCTGCTCCAAGACTTGTTATTTTCAGTTTTAAAAATAATAGCCATCATAGTGGGTGTGGTATAGCATCTCGTAGTTTTAGTTTGCATTTCTCTAATGGCTAATGATGTTTAGCATCTTTTCATATACTAATTGGTCATCTGAATATCTTATTTGGAGAAATGTCTATTCAAATCCTTGGCCCATTTTTAAATTAGGTTATCTCTTTTTTGTTGAGTTGTAGGAGTTTTTTCTAATATATTCTGGATATTAAGCTCTTAGCAGATACATGGTTTCCAAATATTTTCTGTAGGTTTCTTTTCACTTGACAATGTGCTTTGATGCACAAAAGCTTTTAATTTTGATGTACCAATTGCCTACTACAAAGACTTGAAGATATTTTCCTACGTTTACTGTAAGAGTTTTAGAGCATTAGGTCTTATGTTTAGGTCATTGATCTACTTTGAATTAATTTTTGCATATAGTGAGAAGTTCACATTCATTCTTTTGCATGTGAATTTCCAGTTGTTCCCACACCATTTGTTGAAGACGCTATTCTTTCCTCCAATGAATAGATTTGGCACCCTTGTTAAAAATCAACTGGCCATAGATGAGTGGGTTTATTTCTGGACTTACAATTCTATTCCATCGGTCTATATGTCTATCCTTATTCCAGTATCACACTATTTTCATTAGTTTAGCTTTGTAATAAGTTTTGAAACCAAGAAGTGTTGACTATTCCAACTTTGTTCTTCTATTTCAAGATTGTATGGGCTATTTGGGACCCCTTGCAATTCCATATGAATTTGCAGTTCAGCTTTTCCATTTCTGCAAAAATGGCTGCTGGAATCTGATAGGGATTGCACTGCATTTGTAGATTGCTTGAGGCAGTATTGACAGTTTTTAAAAAAATTACTTTATTTTTATTTATCCCCCTCTTCCCCAGATGGTTCACTCGTCTGTCTGCTCGCCTTCTCCAGGAGGCACCGGGAACCAAACCTGGGACCTCCCACAAGAGGCAAGTGCCCAATGGACTAAGCCACATCCGCTCCCGTGGGCTGTGGCGTCTGCTGGCTTGTGGCCTCTGCTTGTTGCAGCGGGAGGCGGTATTGGGACCTGAACACAGGACCTCCCATGTAATAGGTGGGCGCCCAAGTGGTAGATCCACATCCACTTACCAGTTTTGACATCTTAATGTTAAGCCTTCCATTCCATGAACACTGAATGCCTTTCCATTTATTTTGGTCTTTAATTTCTTTCAGTAATGTTTTGTAGTTTTCAGTCTACAAATCTTTCACCTCCTTGGTATTTTTTTGTGTTCTTTGATACTATTATAAATGGAATTGTTTTCCTGATTTCCTTTTCAGATTGTTTATTATTGGTGTATGGAAAACCAATTGACTTCTATGTGTTTATCTTGTATCCAGCAACTTTGCTGAATTAGTTCTAGTAGTCTTCTTGTGGATTCTTTGGGATTTTCTATATATAAGATCATGTCATCTGTGAATAGGGATAATTTGACTTCTTCCTTTCCAATTTGGATGCCTTCTTTTTTTTTTTCTTTCTTTCTTTCTGCCTGATTGCTCTGGCTTCAATTTCCAGTATGATGTTGAATAACAATGGTGATGGAGGCATCCTTGTCTTGTTCCCAATCATAAGGGGAAAGCTTTCAGTCTTTCACCACTGAGTATGAAATTTACTGTGCGTTTTTTGCAAATGCCCATTGTCATGTTGAGAAATTTGCTTTCTATTCCTATTTTTCTGTTTTTTTTTTTTAAATAAAAAAAGGGGTGCTGGATTTTGTCAAATGCCTTCTCTGCATCAGTTGAGATGACCACGTGTTTTTCCCTTCATTCTATTAATGTGGTGCATTACACTGACTTTCTTATGTTGAACCATCCTTGAATTCCTAGAATAAATCCCTCTTGGTCATGGAGTATAATCCTTTTAATATACTTTTGGATTTGGTTTGCCAGTATTTCCTTGATGTTTCCATCTATATCTAAAAGGGATATTGGTTGGTAATTTTCTTGTGCTGTCTTTATGCAGCTTTGTATCAGGTTATTGCTGACCTCATACCACTAGGAAGTAATCACTCCTCTTCTATTTTTTTGGAAGAGTTGGGGAGGGATTGGTGTAAAATCTTTTTTAAAAATTTATTTTGTTTTTAGTCTTTTTGTTGTATAAACACCTTCTTTAAATGTTTGGTAGGATTCAGCAGTGACACCATCTGGTCCTGGGCTTTTCTTTGTTGAGGGCTTTTTAATTACTGATTCAATCTCTTTACTTGCTTTAGGTCTTTTGTGATTTTCTATTTCTTCTTGTATCAGATTAGATTTATTTGTATGTTTCTAGGAATTTGTCCCTTTCATTTAGGTTTTATACATTGTCCACATATAATTGTTCATAGTAACCTCATAATCCTTTTTATTTCTGTAAAACTGGGAGGAATGTCCCCGCTTTTGTTCTTAATTTTAGTTATTATTTGTGTCCTTTTTTTTTTTTTGTTAGTCTAGCTAAAGTTTGTTGAAAAATCAGTAAACTTGATCTTTAAAATAAAACAACTTTTGGTTATGTTGCTTCTCTCTATTGTCTATTTCATTTATTTCTGCTCTAATCTTTAGTATTTCCTTCTTTCTACTAACTTTGAATTTACTTTCTCCTTATTGTTCTGGTTTCTTTAGATGTTAAGTTAGGTTATTGGTTTGCTGTTTTTCTTATTTTTTTTTTAATGCAGGCATTTAGAGCCAGAATTTTCCCTATGACCACTACCTCTGCTGCATCCCATAAGCTGTGGTATGTTGTACTTTCATATTTGCTCTCCTAATATCCCTTATATTTTTTTTTCTTTGACTCACTGGTTTTTAATGGTGTATTATTTAATTTCTACATATTTGTAAATTTCCCAGTTTTCCTTCCATTATTTCTAGCTTTATTCCATTATGGTCCTAGAATATACTTTGTATGCTTTCAATATTTCTTTTTTTTAAGATTTATTTATTTACTTTATCCATTTTAAACACCCCCTTTCCCATTTGCTGTTTTGTGTCCATTCGCTGGACAATTCTCTGTGTCTGTTTCCTGCCATCTCTTCTCATCCTCCTCCTCCAGTCTTCATCAGGATTCGATCCCGGAAACCTCTGATGTAGGAGAGAGGTGTTCTGCCACCTGCGCCACCTCGGTTCCTGGTTTTTGGAGCTTTCGGAGCATCTTGTCTTGTTTCTCCCCTGCGTCTCTCTCCTGTCATGTCATCATCCTGCTGCATGGCTCCCAGGGCCTGGCAGCTCACCGGCACGCAGAGCCTGGCAGCCCATGCGCCCTCTATATACATGTATTTTTTATTTTACCGGGAGGTCCGGGGGATCGAACCCCGGTCCCTCCATATGGCAGACGGACGCCCAACCATTTGAGCCACATCCGCCCCCCTTCAATATTTTAACATTTGTTAAGATTTGATCTGTGGCCTTATATGTGGTCTATCCTGAAAAATGATCCTTGTGCACTTGAGAATGTGTATTCTGCTGCTGCTGGATGTTCTATAAATGTCCACTAGGTCTACTTGGTTAACAGTGATGCTCAAGTCCTCTTTATCCTTACTGATATTCTGTTCAGATGCTCTATCAATTACTGAAGATAATGTATTGAAGTCCCCAACTATTACTGTAGAACAACCTATTTTTTCCTTCAGTTCTATTTTTGCTTCATTTATTTTGGTGCTCTGTTGTTAGGTGCATATATGTTTATAATAGTTATATCTTCTTGCTGGATTAAACCTTTTACCAATATACAGTATCTTTCTTAGTCTCTTCTAGTTTTTTTTTTTTACTTAAAGCCTATTTTGTCTAACAATGATATAGCTAATAATATACATTGCAGATGTATATTGCAAATGTGTGTTGCAATGTATAATGAATCTAAGTCCATTTTCAAATAGCACTATACCCCTTCACAGGTATTTCAGGTACCTTGTAACAGAGTATTCCCAATTCCTCCATCCCATCCCTCTCAATATTGCTGCCATACAGTTCATGTCTCCATAAGCTGTAATCATCCAACATATTGTTGCTATTATTTTGAACAAACTGTTATCTGTTGGATCAGTTAAGAATTTAAAAAAAGTAAAATATTTGATTTTACCTTCATTAATTTCTTCTTGAATGCTCTTTCTTTCTTTATGTAGGTATTAATTTCTGACCTGTATCAGAAACTTATCATTTCTTGCAATGCAGATCTACTGGCAGCAAACTCCCTCAATGTTTGTCTGAAAAAGTCTTTATTTCTCCTTCACTTTTGTAGGATAATTTCATTAGACAGAGAAAGAATTCTAAGTTGGTGGGTTTTCCTTTCAACACTTTGAAATATTTCAATACTTCAAATATTTGCCTTTATAGATAAGGAGTTTTTTCCTGAATGGCTTCCTCCAAGATTTTGTCTTTGATTTTCTGCAGTTTGAATATGATATGCCACAGTGCAGATTTTTTGGTCTTTATTCTACTTGGTATTCCAAGCTTCCAGGATCTGTGGTTTGATGTAGTCAATAATTTCAAAAAATTCTCAGCCATTATTACTTCAAATATTTATTCTGTTTCTTTCTTCTGGTATTCCCATTAAGTGTGTTACACCTTTTGTAACTGTCCCACAGTTCTTTGATATTAACTGTCCCACAGTTCTTTGATATTCTGTTCTATTTTTCCAGTCTTTTTTTCCTTGGCTTTTCAGTTTGGGAATTTCCTACTGACATATCTTCAAGCAGCATATCTTTCCTTGGACATGTTGAGTCTACCACTGAGTGCAATAAAGGCATTCTTCATTTCTGTTAGTGATTTTGATTTCTAGAATTCCATTTTGGTTCTTTGTTAGAGTTTCCATCTCTCTGCTAACCTTACTCAACTGTTCTTGCATGTTATCCACTTTTTCTGACAGAGCCCTAAGCATATTAAGCACAGTTACTTTAAATTCCAAGTCTGGTAATTCCAGCGTCCCTGCCCCATCTGCATCTGGTTCTGATGCCTGCCCTCTCAGGCTTTCTATTTGTCTTTCAGCATGCTCTGAAGCTTTTGAAAGCTGGCCCTGACAAAATTGAGGTGCGTGGGCCTCTGTTGTGAGATTCTGTGTTTATCTAGCTAGAAGTTAGGCCATGTTTACTGTTTGCTGTAGCTCTTGGTGTCAGAGGCTGGTGTCCTTTTCAGGTCTCCCCTGTTGGCCTTGGATTTCCATGGAGACTCCCTCTTAAATGGGGTGTGAGACTTGCAATTATTTTCAGCCAGTTTACTACAGATTTAGTGATGAGATGTGGGGTTGAAGAAGTGTTCTATGATCCTATGACTAAGCGTCAGTCTTTTAGTGGATCCGTGTCCTTGGGCTGTGGCCTTTGCAAATGCTTCTCAGCTGTATTTTTCCCCATCACTGAGGTGAGACAGGAGGGCTAGAAGATGCTGGATGGAGTTGGGTATTTCCCTTCCCCCACATCTTTTAAGTTCTGGAAAACTCGTGTTGATTAGGTTCTGGTAAAATAGTTTCCCTTGAGGTCAGGCCTTTGCCAAGGAGAACATAATGCTCTGGTGCATTCCAAGATGGCTACTTTTCCCCTCCCACAGCTGGAAGCATGAGGGGAGGTCCCTCTGACCTTCACGGTGAGACCCTGATGGGCCGCATGGAGGAAACACTCAGAGTACTGGGGTTCTTCTAAGGCTGGGCCTCCAAGGCTTTCTCTCTCAGACTGTCCACACTCAGTCTCCAGAAGTTAGTCAGCTACCTTTCAAGGTTTCCTAACTGAAGCTGCTTCTGGCTGTGGTCTCTGCTCCTGGCCAGCTGGGTGTCTAGTTTTGAGGCCATGGGTTTCCGTTTGACCTCAAGTCTCTGATGGATCTAAGTTGATTTTCAGATTTTTTCTTTTGAGGATGGGATTGACAACTTCCAAGCCCTTTGTATGTCAGACTAGAAACATAGTCTTTTCCTTTATTTTGCAATACCTTAATCATAGCGATTTTAAAGTCCTTATTTATTTACTCCAATAAGGGAATCATTTTTGGGATTTTTTTCTACTGTCTATTTTCTTGGTTGCCTGTCATGTAGTACTATATTTTAGTGGGACTAGTAATTTTTCACTGAATGCTGGAAATTATGTATTAAAAAATTATACAGGCTCCAGAAGACTCTCTTCCTTCAGAGAGGCCTAACCTTCTTTCCCCTAGGCCAAGAGCTGTGGCTTAGTCATAACCCAGTCAGGGGTTATGCTGAGCAAGGCTTGGCTGTGGCTTTGGTAAGACTCAGTTTACCTCTGGTTTGTCCTTGGGCCTCCAGGGATTTTCAACTTGTGTAGTTTCAGAGACCCATCACCATAGACAGTCTTAAACTCTAATCTTTATTAATTTCACATGATTATCACAGGCTTCACTCAGTTTTTTTTTTTGTTTTGTTTTTTGTTTTTTGTGGGGGGAGTGTCTTTAGTCTTCTGTCCAGCACAGCTCCCAAATTTGACAAATATCATGACTGGAAAGCCACGTCTGTTTGAGAAGTCCCCAAGCCTTCACAAAATTCTTTCCCCATAATGGCACCAGAAAGGTGTGCAAATCCCTGGTTTTCAATCTCTTGCCAATGTCCAGAATCAGCAGATGTTCCAAGAGGAAAGTGACTATAAAGTCAACGCCATGCCTCTAAGATTCTCTCCTGTATAGAATCTTTTTTCTTTTTTGGGGGGAGGTAGCAGGGGTCAAACCTGGGACCTCGTACATGGGAAGCAGGATCTCAACCACTGAGCTGTATCCGCTACCCAATGAGAGTTGGTTTTTTCATTTGTTTTTAGGAAGTACCAGGGATTGAACCCAGGACCTCGTATGTGGGAAGCAGGTGCTCAACCACTAAGCCACATCAGCTCCCTTGAGCTGGTTTTGTTTGTCTGCTTGTTGTTTGCTTGTTTTTAGGAGGCACTGGGGATCAAACCTGGGAACACCCATGTGGGAAGCAGGCGCTCAATCACTTGAGCCACATCCGCTCCCCTATAGAATCCTAAGCCCCTCAAATTTCACTACCTCAGCAGCTGTTACCTTCTAATAGTTTATTGCTATTTTTAAATGTGACTGAAAAAATATCTTGGTGGAAATGCCTGTTGCTTGCCACTTCATTTCACTCATATCCTTATATTTTAGATGTGGAACTGGTCAACAGCATGTAACTTCCATTGTTGTTAAATCCAGTCTGGAAATCTTTGTCTTTTAAATGGACTATTTAGTTCATTCAGTTCAGACCTAATGCACAATTATTGTTATATATGGACTTAAATCTACCATCTTATGATTTGGTTTCTATTGTTCTATATTCTTTCTTCATTTTTTTTTTGCTTTCATTTGAAATTTTTTTCATTCCTTTTAGGTTCAATAGCCACTTTTTAGTGGTTACCATGGAGATTATAACATGTATCCTCTATTTATCTGTCAGTAGGTTCTATGAACCCCTTTCTGGTAATGGAAGGACCTCAGAACAGTATAACATTTGCCTGCTTCTGACCTATGTACTATTGTTAACATTATAATGCTGCTTCTGTACATCGTTTAAATCTTACAAATAGTATTTCATGCAGTCAATATTTACTTAGATTTACTGATTTACCCTTACCTTGCTCTTTATTCCATTCTGGAACTATATTTTCCCATTGGGATTCATTTTATTTTTCCTTGCTGAAGAACACCCTTTAGGATTTATTTTAGTGAAACTCTGCTGATGATTAATTCTTGAGTTGGTTTATCTAAAATGCCTTTTTTTCCTCTCCTCTTCATTCTTAAAGGATTTTGGGAGGGGGGCAGCAGTAGGATATAGAGGTTGGCAATTATTTGCTTTCAACCCTTTGAAAACATAATTTCATTGTCTTCTAGCCTCCATATTTCTGTTGGTAAGTCAGCTGTCAGTCTAACTGTTGCTCCTTTGAAGGTAATCTGCTTTATTTTTGTATTAGTTATCTAGTTATCTATTGCTGTGTAACAAATTGCCCCAAAACTTAGGGGCTTAAAATAAGAAATTTATTATCTCACAGTTTCTGTGGATTGGGACTCTAGGGGCAGCTTAGCTGGTTCCTCTAGATCTGTGTCTCTTTTAAGGATGCAGTTGTTTCAAGGTTTGGCTAGTGAGTATCCACCTCCTAGCTCACTCACATTGTTGTTGGCAGGATACAGTTCCTCAGGAGCTGTTGGCTGGAGGCCTCCCTCACTTCCTTGTTATGTGGGCCTCCCCAGAGAGCAGTTCACAGCATGGCAGCATGCTTCATCAAAGTATGCAAGAGGGAGGGGAGGAGAGTGCTAGCAAGATAGAAACCACAATCTTTTGTAAGCAAATCATGGCAGTGACATCTCATTACTTTTTCCATATTCTGCTTGTTAGAAGCAAGCCACTAGGTACAACCCAGGGGAGAGGATCACACAAAGGTGTGGATTTGAGGATGCAGAATCACTGGGTACCATGTGAGAAACTGCCTACAACACATCTCAAGTGGCTTTTCAAGATTTTTTTTCTTTGTCTTTGGTTTTCAGCAGTTTTACTATGATGTGTAGTTTCTTTGACTTGTCCTGCTTGTCTGTAATTTGATATTTAAATTTTGGAAGATTCTCAGCTAGCATCCCTTTGAAACTCCTTCTGTCCCACTGTGATGTGTGAAGTAAACCTTTGTAAAGCATGCCTTATACTCCATTATAAGTCTATCTGCTGTGTTCGAAAATGGTAAACAAGTTTCCCACAAAAATGCCCTTTTGCTTGTAAAGTTGCTCATCTCAAATTGCTCAAAGAATGTTTCTCTCCAAGAGTTGAAAAAGTTTCCACCCAAAACCCGGCCAAAATTGTAAACACGTCTGCCCTGTTGTGATAACCACAGCTACTTATGAGAGCCTGTTTGTGTGCTGAGATAAAACATAAGGCTACCTCACTCAAAAGAGATAAACACCTGCCATACACCAAAGTTGTGAATAACTTTCATAACCCCTGGTGTAATGGAATAGGTAACTGTGGTTGAAACCAGCCGGAACACAGATGGCGTAACTGAGAGCGAACAGAATGGGGGGTGGTTATGCATATGGGCTCCCAGTTAGCACATCTGCTCAGCCTGCCACACCACTGAGTGTCATCTGAGCATCAGCTCCCTGTGCCTCTCGCTCATCTCTCCAGAGGTGGTCGACAGATTATTGCCCACTGATTATGTGGTGAGTTCAAACCCTTGTGCAGATTGGGGTAAGAACATCTGGAAACAGTGGTCCCTAGACACTGACTGAGAGCAAATTATGGCTTAGGCACACAAAGCAAGAGACAGAGACTGACCAATGCCTGGACCTTTGACCCCTCCCCTTTGCTTGCTGGAGGGCATGAAACAACAGTCCAAGGTAAGTGCTGCTCATGCGCAATTTTGCCTTGACATTGCCTCTTGGTGACATTCCAAACCCAAGGTTTAGTTTTGACTTTGAGGTGTTACTACTAAAAAGCAAAACACCATTTTCTCTTCTTAAAATGCAAATATACACAAGAGACCTTTTTATTGTGCCCCTATGTCTCTTACCCTATCTTCTGTATTTTGCATCATTTTGTCTCTTAGTGCTTCATTTTGGCTCTTTTTGACTGGACAATCTTCCATTTACTCTTTCTCTTTTGTGGCTAAACCCTTCCATTAGTTCTTAATTTTGTTTATATATTTTTCCATTCAAGTATTTCCATTCTGGGAATGTAAAAATGGTGCAGTCATTACGGAAAAGCAATACGGTAGTTCCTTAAAAAGTTAAATATATAATTACCACATGACCCTGCAAGCCTATTTCTAGGTATACACCCAAAGAAACTGAAAAAAGGGGCTCAAAGAGATATTTGAATGCAAATGTTCATAGCAGCATTATTCACAACCACCAAAAGATGGAAACAATTCAAGTGTATGAAAGGATAAACAAAATGTGGTACATACACACAATGGAATATTGTTCAGCTGCAGGAAGGAATGAAGTTCTGAGATATAGTGCAACTTAGATGAACGATGAAAATATTGTGCTGAGTGAAATAAGCAAGGCACTTAAGGACAAATACTTTCCTGATTTTACTTATTTGAAATATCTAGAAATAACAAATTCACAGAGGCAGAAAGAGGTTATAGGGGGAGGGAAGAGGGGAGAAGAGGCAGTTGTTGCTTGGTGGGCAAAGTGTATTCATAAATTTTGGAAATTTAAAATTATTTTTAAAAAATAATTTACATTCAGTCTTCTTTCATAGTTTGTCCTGTCTTTTGCTGACATTTTTCAATCTTATTTTTATATCTTAAACATATTAAGAAAGGTTATTTTAAATTTCTGTCTGATAACTCCATTAGCTGGTGCCCCTCTAAGTTTGTTTCTATTAACTATGGCTTCTTTTGATTTTTATATCATGTTGTCTTGTCCCCTCATATTATTTTTTATTGAATGCTAGAAAACATATGAAAAACTGTAGATATAATTTGAGACCTTGGAGGATGTCATCTTTCTGCTGAGAGGCTTTACGTTTGTTTCTACCAGGTTTC
>JAQZBX010073617.1:0-14881 GCA_029593785.1 Cabassous unicinctus | reverse complement strand
CCCCCCCCCCCCACATTGATCTATCAGTTACTAAAAGAGCAGGTGTTGAAGACCCTAGCTGTAAGAGTGGATTTGTCCACTTATTCCTGCAGGTCTATAAGTTTGTGTCTCATATGTCCTGGTGCTCTATTGTTGGGGTCTTTACATGTTAAGGATTATGTTTTTTTGGAGAATTGACTCCTTTGTCATTATTATCATTACTAGCTTATCCTTTTCATTATTTCTTGGAGATTCCATCTTTCTATTTAATATACCCGTCTGTTTTTGCATGTTGTCTATTTTTTTCCAGTAGAGCTCTTAATATGTAAATAAGGTTATTTTAAATTCCCTCATTTAATTATAAAGTAAATGATAATTCCAAAATCTGTGTCATATGAGTCTGGTTCTAATGCTTGCTTTGTCTCTTCAGACTGTGTTTTTCCCTACCTTTTAGCATGCTTTGTAATTTTTTCAAAGCTAAACATCATATTTGGGTAATAGGAACTAAGTTAAATTGAACTTTATGTGAGTTTTCATTTTAATCTCATTCAGACTTGGGCTCCATTTAATGCTTTCTGTAGATATAGGTGCCAGCTTTAAATTCTTGTTGTGCCCTTGTTTTATTTCCTATTTTGTCTTTGGATTTCCCTTAAAAACTTCTTTCTTAAATAAAGCCTGAGCCTTGCAGCTCTTTCAGCTGTAATCCACTAGTATTATACTGGCACCCTATTGATATGCTGGTAAGAAGGGGAAGAAGGAAAAGTGTTATAGAATCTTTGATTAAATCTCTGTCTTTCAGTAAACCAGTGCCCCTTGACTCTGAGGTTCACAAGTATTACTCATCTTTTTTTTCTCCTCCATTAGGTGAGGCAGAAGGATTTTGAGAGCAGGAGTTGGGTAACTGTCCTTCTACCTATTGGAGAAAATGCTGTTGTAAAGTCTTGTTCATTACAAAGTAATCTTTTGTTATGGAGAATGCACCATATGCTTTCAAAATGTTTATTTAACCTTTCACCTGTCAAAGATAGAAGGCAATTTTTCTTGGCTCTTCACTGTCAAAACCTGGTGGGGATACATGGTCCTATTAAAAGGATAAAGAGATGGTGGTAGATGGGCCCCCAAAGGGGACCAGCCATGACATACTGGACCATGAGAGTGAGAAAGGCCAGGTGCCTTCAGAGGCTGCATCCTCTCAAAATTGATGGGAAACAGCATTCTTCCTTGAGTTCTTTTATGCTGTTGGTTAATTCTAGGGAAAGATTGTGATAGACCTGCTGGGTTTGGGTATAAACTGCCAACCCCAGTTCCCATAGCAGTGGTTATTAAATTTATTTCTTACAGAATCAATACCTTATTAATCATGCAGGAATTTCATCCAGTTTTAACCAGCATGCTGGACACATCTTCCCTCAACCTCAATAGAACAGCCAGAGAGGTTTACGCCCTGTCAGGCAGGGACTACTGCCCTAACCAGCAGGAAGTAACTGCAGAAGAATGACCATTGCCCCTCAGCACCCCCTTAAGAATAAGGATGTGAACTCTCTGAGGGGGGAGTTGAGGCAGATCAGTACAGGGAAATGAGGAAAAGATGAACCACAACATGGCCGAAAGACAACATGACCAACAGACAACATGGCTGTGAGACCCTGCTGAGACCTTGACCTTGACCTTGACCTTGAGGTCCCAGTTGGGACTCTTTCTGGGCCCAGGGTAGGCTCCGGATATTCCAAACAGGCCTCACCATTGGCCCCCACCATTGGTGGGGTAGCCAATAATAGCTGGGGCCCCTCCCCTTAGCATTAGCAAGGGGAGGAATAATTAATAGCTTAAAAGGTGACCACACAAGCCAAAACCTGCTCTCTCTGCCTAGAGGAGCCCGTGCCAAATCTCAGTGCGTATTTCCATCCTTCTCTTCCATTTCTCAGCAAGTTGTGTTCTTTCTCCCCATTTCCCAATAAATTCTTTCTACTGGCATAAAACAAAAACAGAAAACCTGGTGGGGTTCCTGGAGATAAAACCCACAGAATTGTGGAGACCCCCTCTAAGATTATGGCCCGAAGAGTTTCTCATATTCAAACTAGTCCACACTGCCTCCCGCAATTTGCCAAAATTACCACTTAACTGTTCCTACCAGTTTAGGTTCCTGCAGCTTCTGCTCCTTTGTGAGCTGATCTCAGCTGTGTTTGCCTGTTTCTTCAGATTTTATGGTGACAGCCTTGCAACCTTAATTCTCTGATGATTCTAATAAAAGTTATTGATTTTCAGTTTGCCTTGTTTTGTTCTTATTCTAGGGACTGGGTGAACACTTTTAAGTTCTTTACATGTTGGAGCTTAAAAACTGTCCTCATTTTTTGAAAGATAGTTTTGCTGGATATAGAATTCTTGATTTTTTACTTTTTCTCCCACCACTTTAAATATGCCATACTACTACTTTATGGCCTTCATGGTTTCTGATATTCTGATAAGAACTTGTCTGCTAATCTTATTGAGGGTCCTTTGTATGAGATTAGTTGCTTCTCTATTGCTACTTTCAGGATTCTGTATTGTGCTTGGCCTTTGGCATTTTATTTATGATGTGTCTAGTTATGGATCTGTTTGATTTTATCCTACTTGGAGTTCATGGAACTTTTTTGATGTGTAGATTAATGGTTTTATTTTTTTAAATAAAGGAGGTTTTCAGCCACTATTTTTTTAATGCTCTTTCCCCCACCTTCCCCCTCCATCTACTTCTGAGTCTCCCATTATGCTTACATTGGTAAGACTGATGTTGTTCCACAAGGCTCAGAGGCTCTGTTTTTTTTTTGTTTGTTTGTTTGTTTGTTTGTTTTTTTCTTTATGTTCCTCAGACTTCATAATCTCAATTAACCTGTCTTCATGTTCACTGCTTCTGTTTTTTACCTAATGAAATCTGCTGTTGAGACCCTTGGGTAACTTTTCAGTCAGTTATTCTACTTATCAACATGAAAATTTCTATTTGTTTTTATTTTTAACAAATTTTATCTCTTTAGTGATATCCTTTATATCATGACACATTGTTCTCACACAAAGGGGCCTTGAAGCTGTGTGTACCCCAGAAAAACAATGTCTTAAATTTGGTCAATTCCTATGGGTGTGAACCCATTGTAAGTAGGACCTTTGGATGAGGTTACTTCTATTAGGGTGTGGCCCAGGATTAATCTTATCCTATTACTGGAGTCTTTTATAAACAGAAGGAAATTCAGAGATGGAAAAAGCCACAGAGGAAGACGCCAGAGCTGAAATCAATGGAACCTGGAAGAGAAGGGAAAGACCAGGAGACACAACCAGGTGCCTTGCCATGTGACAAATTAAGGACAGAGGATCGCCAGCAACCTACCCTGAAATACCACAATCTTCAGGGAGAAAGCACAGTCTTAATGAGGCCTTGATTTGGTCTTTCTTCTAGCCTCAAAACCAAAAGCTAATAAATTCTCATTATTTAAGCCAACCCATTTTCATTGTCTTTGTTTGAACAACCTAGGAAATGAAAAAACATTCTCTTATTTACTTCTTCAGACTTGACTTCCTTTAATTTTTTAACATATTTAAAATAGTTGGTTTAAAGTCTCTGTCTAATAAGTCCGATGTCTTAGATTGCATCTATTTATTATGTTATTTTTTCCTGTGTATAGGCCAAATGTTCTTCTTTCTTTGAATGTCACATGGTGTTTTTTGAAAACTGTGTATTCAAAATAATATAATTTTGCAACTTTGGAAATCAGATTGTCCCACTCCCCTGAATTTGTTATTGTTGCTGTGTGTTGCTGTTTGTTGACTTTTATGAGTTTCTGTAAAGATGTTGTTCTTTGTTGTATGTGGATACTGAAGTATCTGCTCAGTTAACTTAGTGGTCAGCTAATGTTTGGACACAGATTTCCTTAATTGTCTGGAACCATTAGTCTTTAGTCTCTCTGAGGGGCTCTGGGTGCCTGTCATGACACACATTCATAACTCAGACAGTCAGTTAGCATCTCTGCCTTAGTGCTCACTTCTTGTTGTGCAGAACCTCAAGGTCAACCAGAGGTGAAAGTTTAGAACCCTATCAGGTTTTTCCTGAGTATACATATACCCCTTCATATGCACATGACTGTCTAGATTCCCAGGAATATATTAGAACTTTTATAAGTACTTGTGGACTCTCATTCCACAGTTTTCTCTTTTAAGATTTTTAGTTAGCCTATTGATTGCCCTAACTGTTATTTACCTCCTGGCAGGTGTGAAGTTAAACATTTCCCTCTAAATATTTTCAGCAAATATCCCCAGGATTTTTACCAGGAAAATCCCCAGTCAAGTCAAATAGAGACAGGCCTGCAAGTGAGGTCTTCCAAGGAACCACCAGGCAGGTCACATCATAGCGATTACCTTGCCATAGGGCTCCACGCTGTTCTTCCCTCTTCTAGTGTCTTCCAGGCTACTGCTTTATACCCTGATTGAGGACTGATTGGAGTGGATGGGAAGAGGACAAATAAAACACCATAAAACTCACTGTTTCTACTGAGATTCAATCATTTTCCTTACTTGAACTCATGCTGAATTGCTGAAAGACTTTGTTTAATATCTAAACTTCTGAAAAAGTTGATTCTAACAATTTTTGCTTTTTTTGAGGTGATATTTTTAAGGTTCTTATTCTGCCAATGTCACTTCTACTAAATATCTCTTAAGTCTGAAATGGTGCCTTCTGTTTCATTTCAGACTTAAGAGATCATCGCCAATTGGAGAAGGCACCAATGATTGAGGAAATCATTAAGAAGTAAAGGTGAAAAATCCTAGAAGGTGAAAAATTCTAGAAAAATATTTTAGTTTTTAAATACAGGAAAGGATAGCAAAACCACATTAT
Source organism: Cabassous unicinctus (assembly GCA_029593785.1). NCBI lineage: Eukaryota > Metazoa > Chordata > Mammalia > Cingulata > Chlamyphoridae > Cabassous > Cabassous unicinctus. The sequence continues at coordinate 10,047 of JAQZBX010073617.1, read as the reverse complement.
GATTTGTCATATGTAAGAACAAAAAATGAATAGTTTAATTTTTCTAAGAAATTGTTTTAACAGCCAAATTGTGCTTGAAAGAATGTTTGTTTTAATAACTTTCTCTTCATCAAAAGTTTAGTAACCAAAATTAATTGCAGATCAAGTTAAGAAATATGAGCAGTGTGGAGTTATTGGAGCATAAATTGTGAGTCATAAGCTTGTAAGGCAAGACACTGGGTAATTAAGCAGAAGACAGAGTTAAGGGGACATGAACACTGTGAGAACAAGTTTGGACACTATTATGATTGGCAATGGGAAGTTTTTATTGTGAGAATTAAACAAGTAACGTGTAAAATGCATAAGATAATGTCTGGCACATAGCAAGCCCTCAATAAGTCTTAGCTATTGTTACTGATTTATTTCCAAATTCCATTGTTCATCAGTCTGTAGGAAACAATGATAGGTTTTGGGGCATTAGTGATAATTTTATCTTACTATGCTATTTTCTAATGTGGAAACTGATGCAGATAAATGTGAAGTGACTTGCTTTCATCCTGCCTTATATGTATTTTTCTTCTAATTTATGAGCTTATGTAAGTTATTGCATTGGCTTGAATCTTTTATGGTGACCCCAGAAAATTATTTTCTTAAATTGAACCTATTGTGATTCTTTGATAGATCAGTTAAGGACCTTTGATTAGAGTGTTCTGCTAAGGCATAGCCCAGGGCAGGTCTTAATCCTCTTGCTGGAGTCCTTCATAAATGGAGAAAAGAAAGCCACAGAGACACAGGATAAAAGCCACAGAGACAGAAAGAAGCCAGGAGAGGTGAGCTGACATTCAAAGCTGAGTTCTGGGATAAAGTGAGCCTGGAAGAGAAGCAGAGACCAGCAGAGATGCCATTGTGCCTTGCCACATGGCAGGAGTCTAGGATCTCCAGCAGCCAACCTTTGGTGAGATAGCATCTCTGATGATGCCTTGATTTGGACATTTTCAAAACCTCAGAACTGTAACTTTTTAGCATAAGTTCCCATTGTAAGTGCCAAACCATTTCTGGTATATTGTTCCCAGCAGCCTCTTGCAAACTAAAACAGTTACTATATATGTCTTGTGTTCCTATAGCCCTCATGTCATTTAATGTAGTGTTCAACACATAATATCCACCCAAATTATACTTGACTTTATAATAAATAAGGAAAACAGAACTGAGCAGAGGATTTTGCAGTGTCATGATGATGGAGGGACAATGTGACTCTAGAGCCAACCCAGGTGGAGAGAACATGGAAACCCTCTTTGGCCTTTATGTAAGCCCTCTAGAAATGGACAGTCTCAGAACCCACACCATAGTCTTTAATCATCTTAATTTCTATTGGAAGCAACATGATCTACCTCTACTTCAACTGCCTGCCTGGGCAAAAACAAACCTCTCTTTAAAAACATAAGATTAGCAAAAGCTTCTATAATTTTTCATTTGCAATGTATGGAATTTAATAGATATAGCCATATCAAATGACAAGAATAAATGACGGAAAACCAAAAGACAAAATGGATAGTATAACACATATATTGATGAACCGGATGTTGGAGTCATTAGACATTGACTTTAAATAATTGTGACGAATATATATAAGAAAATGGATAAGAACATTTTGTCAAGAATTGGAAAGATTCTGCCATTTTACCCTACTTGCAAGTTGACACGTTAGCATATGAAGTTTTGAGGTCGTTGACTGAAGATATGAGATTCCTAGCTCAGAGATTAAAGATATTTTATTACTCACAAAAATAATAGTAGACAGAGTAACTATAGTTTTACATCAGTTTCTATAGGAAAACATGAAGAGAACAAAATGGCAGTTGTAAAATGTGGGTTGCTTTAAAGGGAATAAATCCTGAGCTTTGGAACCCCAAATCCTTGTAATGGTGGCCCTTTACATGAGAAGGAAATACCATGTCTCTCTTCCCAGGCTGTAAGCAAACTTGACCTTTTCTCCAGAGAGGGACATTATATACCTCTTTAAAATTACTTTAAAAGGTAGTTGTGACCAAGGGATGTCAGTGACTCACAAGATGTGCAGAAATGTGAGAGACCCATGGATAATTTTCTCCCCACATTATCTCCCCCTTATTTCTATACTGCTTTAACTTTTGGTGAATTTTCCTATCTTTGGCCCCTATGAATAATTGGACCAGCAGAGTCTGGGACAAAACCTTTATAAAATTTCTCATCCAGCATTTAATTAAGATTCCAAGAAGCAGGATGAGGCTAACTGCAGTATTGACTTTAACCATGTCCCCCAGGGTCCCAGACCAAGCCAGTTGGACAAATACCAGAAATCATCAAGGCTTAGCTTTTAGGAGAGAACTAGGTGGCTTTCTCCAGAAGTTCCTGTATCAGACTTTCCACTTGGCCCAAGCTGTTAATCCAATTAATGCAGGCATGTATTAGGGATTGCAGAGACACTGCCCTGACGAGCAAGGAGGAAGACTAAGGAGATGCTAGTATCCATAATAGGGAGGAGAGAGCAAGGTGTTTTCACTGATCATTTAAGCTGGAGTCAGGAACAAAGTTCTTACCAGTGTTTCTAACTGAATGATTCCCATCATCCTGGCTTGCATTGCAACAGAGATACCCTGAGCTTAGGGGTCCTGCCTCTTTTATGAGGGGTGGCTAACATGCCTGCCCTTTGCTTCTGGGGAAGATGCTATTTCTCTCTTGCAAGACTGTCTGTTATACACTCATCCTTAAAAGAGAGTCCAGAACACTTGGCAGTCAGTGCAAAAACAGGGGAGACCCATGGATCGTTCCCCAACAGTTAGGACAAAAATGGAATCTATATAAATAAACAAATGAAATTCTAGAAACAAAATTCATCAAAATTTTTGAACTTAATAAATGGGTTTATCAACAGATTTGACACATGAAGATACAATTTGTAAAATAAAGGACAGGTCAATAGAATCATCCAGACTGAAAAGAATGTAGAATACAAAATTGAGCATAAGAGGCATATGTATCACAGTTAAAATATCTGACGTATGTTTAATTGGAGATATAAAAGGAGAGAACAGAGAGAGAGAATAGGTAGAAAGGATGTTTGAAGTGATAACAGCCAAGGATTCTCTAAAACTAGTGAAATATTTGAGCCCGCAGAATCAAGCAGCCCTGTGAACTCCTAGCAGCATAAATACAAAGAAAACCATCTTACGCATATCCTAGCAAGGCTACTAAAATAATAAGACAAAGAACAAAATGTTACCAGCATCCAGGAAAAAAAAAACGATGTAATATCTTCAAAATTTGACCCAATAAAATTATGGTTGGATAAATCTCAAATCTATAGATGTGAGAACCATCAGCACACACTTGGGAATGCATATCACGAAGAAGGTAAAATTTAGGAGAGAGAATGTGAAGTCATGTGGCTCAGAAAACCAAGGCCAAATTACAGGAATTTCCTACATTTGAGAGATGGACAAAGAGAGAAGTGGCAATGGAGGAGGAGAAGAAATGCTTGACTGGGCCTCAGTGGGGAAATCTGTAAAGCAGTGAGGTGGATTCAAAGGGAGAGGGAAATAAATCCTTCATGTTTGTGCAGGTGGAAAGTGAGCCAAGGGGACGCAGTTAATGGCGGCTGGTGCATCCCAGAAGGGGTGAAAGCCTGGGGGTTGCAAAGGAAACACCCAGGTGAGCTGAAACTGAACTCTGCTCACATCAGGAAGGCCTGGCTTGGGGGCTGTGGACAGAAGGGAGCATCTCAGACCTGGGCCTCTGAAGGTGGAGCCTTCCTGGGCAAGGGCACAGTCAGGGATGTGGCCTCACTCAATGAGGACAGCAAACATCTGGAGGCAGGTGTCCCAGGGGTTGAAGAGGTAGAGGAGCTGCAGCTGAGGAGGCTCAGGTACCTCTGGTGCTGGTTGGATGAGGCAGAGGTGCAGACAGGAACAAGGGTGGGCCCCCGAGACTGAGCGAGAAGAAGGTGGAGGGGGAAACTGGTGCACGGGCTTCCCTGGAGAGGAGTCCACTGAGAGCTAGGAAGCTGGAAGGAGTAAGGGGTAAGAGAAGAAGGGGTGGGAAAGCAGCCTCCTGCCAAGTTTCAAGTTTCAGTAAGGGCAGCAGGGCTGGGGGGAGCATTTAGTCGAGGCAGAGGGGCCTTAGGAGGTTTCCGTAAAATAGAGTGGGGGGCTAGGAAGACGCCGGATGTCAGAGAGGAAGGTGACCTGGCGAGGGAAAAGGACTGGAAAAGGTGGTGGCAAGGACCTACCTGAAGTGGCCTCCTTGTGGGCAAACAGGAAGGATTCAAGCCTGGCCCAAAGAATTATTTTATTTCATTTAATTCTTTTAGCTATTCTGTTTTTATTTCTGAAAAAATGCAATACCTACTTCTGATCTCCTTTCATGCCCAGGAGCAAGAGATTATACCTGTATTCCCAAAGTAATAATCTATATAATTCTATGTATTTTCCTCCTAAGGTTTAAATAACTGAATTATTCTATACCACACTATTCAAAAATAAGTCAAGTTGAGACTATTTAGATGTATTTTCCTCAAGAAAAACACAAAGGGCTGGGAACTTTTTCAAATTTAACCCAAAGTAAAATAGTTTTCAGCTCTAGGCTTCCCTTATAATACATTTTTCAAGGAGGTGTATGTTTGAAGACTTTGAGTAGAAATATTCTGAATCATGAGAGAAAAGAAATCCCAATGATTCCCATGCTTTTAAAAAACATCTAAATTCTTAGCCAAAAGTTGGAAACAACCCAGGTGTCCTTCAGCTGATAAGTAGATAAACAAATTGTGGAGTATACACACGATGGAATATTCTGCAGCTGTGAGAAGAAATGAAGTCACGAAGCATATGACAACATGGATGAACCTGGAGGACATTATATTGAGTTAAGCAAGGACAAATACTGTATGATTGCCCTATTGTGAACTAAATACATTATGTGCAATATGAATATGGGTAGACTTGCATATATAAGACCGTTTTTCTTTAAAGCTGAACAAATTTAAGTTAATACCACAAAATGTTAATATTAGACAAAAAATTATACTAAGTGAAGGAGACCAGACACAGAGTACTACATATTATATGATTCCATTTATATAAAATGTAAATATAAATCAGTTGATAAAGATGAAATGAGATTAGTGGCTATGTAGGTCTGAGGAAGGAATGCTAAGGGGTGTGGAGTCCTTCTTTTTGGAGTAATGAAATTATTCTAAAATTTTTGAGGTGATGAATGTACAACATTGTGGTTATACTAAAAGCCATTGATTATACACTTAGGATAGAATAGCCAGAAACAGCAACTATGTACAGTGGAGGAAGCATAGAGAGATTGAGAGGTGAGGAATGTTCTTGTTTGTCTGTTTTTTGCTTATTATTATTGAAATAATGAAAATGCTCCAATGATTGAGGTGATGAATGCACAACTATGTGATTATACCAAATACCCTTCATTGTATGCTCAGATGAATTGTATGCTTTATTAATATATGTCAATAAAACTGATTTGTTTTAAAAATATCTGAATTCAGAAATTACATGATATTGTTCACTTAGCAATAATTTATTAGATTGTTGGTTCAAAAGAACCAAGACCATCCCTCAGAATTGAAATACTTCTCACCTCAGTTCCCCCTTGGTTACTAAACTGAAGTATGGAAAACATAGCTTCATTGTTTTTTATCTAACATTTCAAAGATCATCAACTCCTTAGAGAAAATTGCTAAAGATAATTAGTGTGCCAGTACCAGAAAGATGTCAGAACAGATGTTGGCATTTCCCTATTATATAAACAGTAATCCTAATGCTTTGCTAACCACACATTTTTTTTAACTTAAGGTTTGCCTTTTTTAGAATTTAATAGTGATTATCCCTATTTTACTTCCCTAGGCTGCTCCAACAAATACCAGGAAATAGATTGGCTTAAAAATGGGAATTTATTAGCTTACAGTATTTTTTTAGTTTTCTTTTTATTAGCGAGGTTGTGAGATTACAAAATAATCATGCATAATGTACAACATTCCATACATCTCCCCACCACCAACACCTTGCACTGTTGTGGCATATTTATTACAAGTTATGACAGAACAGCATCAAAATATCACTGCTAACTGTAGCCCATAGCTTTCATTTGGTGTGTTTTTCCCATAAACCATCCTATTAGTAATGCCATGTGTTAGTATTGTACATTTGTTATAGTTCATGAAAGAACATTCTCATAATTGTACTCTTAACCACAGTTCATCATGCACCACATGGTTCACTGTGTTACACGGTCTCATGTCTTGTAAGTCACTCCAAAGTATACACTCAGTGGCTCTAGTTGTATCACAGAGTTGTGCTACCTTTACCCAAGTCAATTTTAGAATGTTTTCATTACTGCAATAGAAAAAATCCCACACCTCCTTATACCCCCCTATTGTTGACTCTTAGCATTGATACAGTACTTTCTTTGCCATTGATTTAAGAATATTACAATATTACTGTTAACTATAGTCCGTAAGTTACATTAATTGTATTTTCCCCATGTATCACCATATTCTTAACACCTTGTAATAGTGACGTACATTGGTTCTAGTTAGCTTACAGTTTTAAGGCCAGGAAAATGTCCAAATCAAGGCATCATCAAGGCAATGATTTCTTCCCAAAGACAAGCTGTGGACCATCCTTGGCTCCTCTGCTACATGGCTAGGTACATGGCTATGTCTTCTCCTTTCTCATCTGGGCTCTGTTGACTTCCATCTTCTTGCTTCTTCCATGGCATCTTTTTGGGGCCCAATTTCCTTTGCTTATAAGGACTTCAGCCATATTTGATTGAGTTTCACCCTCATTCACACCTTAATTGATAAATATTCAAAAGTTCTATTTACAAATGGGTTCACATCCACAGGTTCAGGGGTTGAGACCTGAACATGCCTTTTGTTGGGGACATGGCTCAATTCTCAAGACGAATTTTTAACATGTTGCCATATCTTATATCTTCCTTTCTTTTGGATATGGCTATCCAGTTCTCCCAGCACCATTTGTTGAATAGTCTGTTTTGCCCCAGCTGGGAGGGTTTGGCAGCCTTGTCAAAAGTCAGTGGACTGTAGATGTGAGGGTCTATTTCTGAGTTCTTGATTTGGTTCCTTTGGTCAATCTGTCTGTCTTTATAATATGCTTTAAAGTCAGGAAGTGAGAGTGCTCCAACCTCATGCTTCTTTTTAAAGACTTTTTTGGCTATTTAGTGCCCTCTACCCTTCCAAATAAGTTTGATACTTGGCTTTCTATTTCTGCAAAAAAGGCTGTTGTGATTTTTATTGGGATTCTGTTGAATCTGTAAATCAGTTTGGGTAGAATTGACATCTTAATGATATTTAGTCTTCCAATCCATGAACACAGAATATTCTTCCATTAATTTAAGTCTTCTTTAGTTGTTTTTAGCAATGTTTTGTAGTTTTCTGAATACATGTCCTTTATGACCTTGGTTAAACTTATTCCTAAGTATTTCATTCTTTTAGTCACTATTATAAATGCAATTTTTTTTTCTGATTTTCTCCTCAGATCACTCATAAGTAGTGTATAGAAATACTTGATTTTTGCGTATTAATCTTGTATCTCACCACTTTCCTGAACTTGTCTATTCGTTTTAGTAGCTTTGTTGTGGATTTTTCAAGATTTTCTAGATATAGGATCACATCATCAGTGAATAACAACAATATAGCGTCTTCCTTTCCTATTTGGATGCCTTTTACTTCTTTATCTAGCCTAATTGTTCTAACTAGAACTTCAAGTACAATATTGAATAACAGTGGTGACAGTGGGCATCCTTGTCTTGTTCCTGAACTCAGTGGGAAAGCTTTCAGTCTTTCACCATTGAATACAATGCTAACTGTAGGCTTTCCATATGTGCACTTTACCATATTAAAAAAGCTTCCTTCTATTCCTATCTTTTGGAATGTTTTTTATCAAGAAAGGATGCCATAGTTTGTCAAATGGCCTTTCTGCATCAATCAAGAGGATCATGTGATTTTTCTTCTTCAATTTAGGGGCATATTACACTAATTGATTTTCTTATGTTGAGAAACCCTTGCATACTTGGTATAAAGTCCACTTGATCATAGTGTATAATTCTTTTAATGTGTTTTTGGATTCAGTTTGCAAGTATTTTGTTGAGGTATTTTGAACTTATATTCATTAGAGATATTTGTCTGTAATTTTCTTTTTTTGTAGTATCTTTATCTGGTTTTGGTATAAGGGTGATGTTGGCTTCATAGAATGAGTTCGGTAGTTACTTTCCTGTTCAATTTTTTGGAAGAGCTTGAGCAAGATTGGTATTAGATTGTCTTTGAATGTTTGGTAGAATTCACATGGGAAGCCATCCCGTCTTGGTCTATTCATCTTTGGGAGGGTTTGGATGACTGTTTCAGTCTCTTTACTTGTGATTGGTTTGTTGATGTCTTCTATTTCTTCTAGGGTTTGTTGATGTCTTTCTATTTCTTCTAGGGTCAGTGTAGGTTGTTAGTGTGTTTCTAAGAATTTGATCAATTTGTCTGTGTTGTCTAGTTTTTTGCCATACACTTGTTCATAGTATCCTCTTATGATCACTCTTATTTCTGCAGGTCGGTGGTCATATTTCCCCACCCATTTTTTATTTATTTGCATCTTCTCTCCCTTTTTTCTTTGTCAATCTAGCTAAAGGTTTTTCATTTTAGTTGATCTTCTTAAGAATCAACTTTTGGTTCTGTTGACTTCACTCTATTGGTTTTTGTTCTCAATTTCATTTATTTTTGTTCTGATCTTTTTTATTTCTTTCCTTCAGCTTGGCTTGGGATTAATTTGCTATTTTTTTCTACTTCCTCCAGGTGTGCAGTTAGGTCTTAGATTTTAGCTCTTTCTTTTTCTTCTTTTTTAGAAGGTACCAGAGATTGAACCCAGGATCTCATACACGGGAGGCAGGCACTTAATCACTGAGCTATAGCCACTCCCTCTTTCTTCTTTTTCAGAGGCCATAAATTTCCCCCTCACCACTTCTTTTGCAGTTTCCCATAGATTTTGATAAGTTGCATTCTCGTTTTCATTCATCTCAAGATGTTTACTGAATTTTCTTGCAATATCTTCTTTACTGATTATTTAAGGGTCTGTTGTTTATTCTCCATATATTTGTGAATGTCCTTTTTTTCCATCTGTAATTGATTTCCAGCTTCATTCCATTATGACGAGAGAAAGTGTTTTGTATAATTTCAATCTTTTAAAATTTATTGAGATCTGTCTTGTGACCCAACATATTGCGTATACTGGAGAAGAAACCATGACTGCTTGAAAAGAATGCATATTCTGCTGTTTTGGAGTGTAAGGTTCTATAAATTTGAGTTACGTCTAGTTAATTTGTCATGTTAATCAAGCTCTCTGTTTCCTTTTTATCTTCTGTCCAGATATTCTATCCAATGCTGAGAGTGGTGTATTGAAGACTCCAACTGTTATTGTAAAGACACCTATTTCTCCCTTCAGTTTTAGTGTATGTCTTCTGTATTTTGAGTCACTAAAGTTAGGTATGTAAATATTTTTATTGTTATTTCTTCTTGGAGAATTATCCCTTTTATTAAAATATAATGACAATCTTCATCTCTTAAAACAGTTTTGCATTTAAATTATATTTGTTCAGTATTTGTACCACTACTTCAGATCTCTTTTGGTTGCTATTTCTGTGGAATATCTTTTTCCAACCTTTCCCTTTAAGCCTGATTTCATCCTTGCATGCAAGGTGAGTCTCCTCTAGACATCATACAGATGGCTCATATACTTTTTTTATTTATTCTGTCAGTCTATGTCTTTTTATTGGGTAATTCAATCCATTAACAATGTTATTACTGTAAAGGCATTACTCACTTCATCCAATTTATCCTTTGGCTTTCCATTTGTCATGTTTTACTATTGCTTGTCCTTTTTCCCTTTTAGTTACCCTTACTAATATTCATTTCTACACTCTTCCAAGTCTCCTTTCAGGCTGCAGCCCTTCCTTTAGTAGCTTTGTAAATCTCATCTTTTGGTAACAAACTCTATTTATATATAT
>JAQZBX010073616.1:0-14880 GCA_029593785.1 Cabassous unicinctus | reverse complement strand
TAGTTTAATTGATTATTTATTTATTAATGCTTCAGCCATGTAGTTACTTATACATTATTTAAATGTATTTAACTGCTAAAGTGCTGCCAACCAATAATGAAATAGATGTTTTAGAATACTGAAAAAAGAAACAGAAAAAAAAATAAACAAGGAAACAAATTAAAAAAAAACTCAGTGAAGCCAATGTGGCTTAGTGGTTAAGTGCCAGCTTACTCCCCTCTTATGAGGCCTGGGCTCAATCCCTGGCCCTGGTACCACACACACACACAAAAACAACCAAACCTAGATATCTAGGCTATATTAAAAGAATTTCCAAAATTCTAAAAACACAACCATAAAATCACAATCCTATTACAAAATAGGCAAAATATATGAACAAACATTTAACCATAGCAGATATATGGATGAGAAATAAGTATATAAAGAGATGCTTGATATAATTACCCATCAGGGTAATGCAAACTACACCATTATGAGATGTAACTACACACTATTAAAACAACTGAAATATAAAATGACAATTGCAAATGCTGGTGAGAATGAAGAGAAACTGCATCTCTCATATATTGTTTGAAGGAATGTAAAGTAATAGTCACTCTGAAAACTAGTAAGCAGTTTCCTATAAAACTAAATATATTCTAATCATACAACCCAGCAAGTGCAGTTCTGCACATTGGTCACTTAGAAATGAAAACTTATGCCCAAACTAAAGCACCATTTTATTCTTTGAAAAGATGAATCAAACTGATGTACCTCTAGCTAGGCTAACCAAACATAAAATAGGGATGATACAAATTACCAATAGCAGGAATGGAAAAGGGGTCATCACTACTTGCTCCACATACATTGAAAGGATCATCAAAGAAGCCTATGAATAGCCCTATGTCCAATTATTTGATAACTTAGATGTAATATCCCAAAACTCCTTGAGAAATTCAAACTATCAAAGCTCACAAAAGAACAAATACATAATCAGAATAACCCTAAAGCCATTAAACCTTTGAAACCTAATTAATAACATTGCAAAAAAGAAAAGAGTGAGTGCAGATGGTTCACTGGCAATTTCTATGAAACATTTAAGGAAAAATGAAACCAATTCTCCACAATCTCTTTCAGAAAACAAAGCAGAGGGAACACTTCCTAACAACTCACTCTATGAGGCCAACATTACCTTACCCTAATGGCAAAACCAGATAAATATATTTAAAAAAATAGAAAATTACATACCAATATGTTTCATGAACATAAAACCAAAATTTTGTCCCATTGTCTGGGACTGTTCAGTTGACTAGGGGCCTCCTGGAAGAAAACTTCACAGAAGGACACACTTCCAACGTGTGTCCTGACCCCTTCCCAGAATCTTTATTATTATTGTATATTTTGTGGGGAAAGAACACATGCTCATTTTAATGAAAATCAAATGTTGAAAGAACTACACAATGAAAGGTGAGCCTCCCTCCCATCTAGCCCCTGCTTCCTCAGTTCTACTCCCTCCCAGATACCCACTGACCAATTTTTGCATCTCCTTGCATGGATAGCACATCTGAGCTCAAGTATATATGCCTGTGTCTGGTTTACAGCCTATTTCTTGCACTTTTTAAAACTTATATTATTAAGTTATTCAGTCATTAAGTCAGTCTTTCTTAAAGAAATTTCCATAATAGATCTAATAACTTGACCATATAACATAAACTCATATCAGGATACTCTTAGGGAAAGGGGGTGACATGAAAAGGTAGGACAACAGACATAAACCAGGACTTCCCTAGACAAATGGGAACACACAGTGATCCTGGAGCTCATCAATCTGTTTAACAGCTGTATGGTAACCCAGTTCATGGACTTATGTTAATTTACAAATCAGTGATCTGGAGTTCCCCTCAGGTCCATGTCAGACAAGTGCACCTCCTCCCACTCCAAATGTGGGGAGTTTCAGTGCATTACAGGATAAGAAACTCAGCAGAAGGGGATGTTTTCTCCATAGTGCACAGGACTAACACCTCCCACAAACATCCCCAGGCCACACAGAACTCAAGGCAACCTAGCACCCGAGGAGCCACAGCCATCCCCAAAGGCCTGGCTGCTGGAACTTGGACACCACCTACTGCCAAGGCCTGCAGCCTGAAACTGAGCATCATGGGAGGAAGAGGTGGGGCAGGTTCGAGCACTACCCACATGAAGGCCCCACCCCAACCTCTGTACCCAGCCAGGACCTTTAACTGGGGATGACCCCACCCACATTCTCATTCAGGCACTCCAGGGTTCAGTTATTGGGCCATCTGTACTACTCCTCATCTTCTTTAGTTGTTTATCAAATCTTTAACATTCTCCATTTAATTTCTTTTCACCTCTTTTGGCTTTTCACCTTCTCTTTCTTCTTAAGCATTATCTTGTCACCCTATTTCCTACAGGTTTCATTTCAAATTTGAACAACTTTTTTCATTTTTCTTATTTTCTTATTACTTCTCATTTATTTTTTGAGTTTTTTAAAATTTATGACATCTTATGTATTGTCTCATTTTCATAATGCCTTTTATCTACTTTTTAGAAAGTATATTTCAGTACATAATGTAGGTCACAATGAAGAGCTTTCATTCATTTGTTGTAGATTACTCTGCACTTACTCCTTTTCTGCATATATTACCTTGATACTTGTAAAAAACATGATTTTTTTTCTGTTGGTATTCACACAATTTAAAAAATTTTATAGACAGAAGAGAGATTGAAAATAGCTTTCCCAACACAGATGTTTCTCTTTCTACATTTTTAATGAAATGTTTTAAATTATGAAAGCTTTCTTCCTGACATTTCCAGATGCAATACTTCTACTATATCACTGCTACATCTTTTGAAATGGACACACAATCTAGGTGAGGAAGGACTGAAACAGGAAGATACACACTCCAGGCTGCTGAGAGGGTTTTTCAAGTCTTTATTCAGGGAGACAGCTGCTGTTGACCACATCTAGAGAAGTTCTCATATCATTGATTGTACTTTTCAACTCCAGAATTTCTATATGTGTTGATTTTATATTTTCTACCTCTTTATTGATATTCTTCATTTGGCAAGATTTCATTCTCATGGTTTCCTTTTACTCATTGAACAGATTAAAAATAGGTAAAGTAGATACACTAATATGGGAAAATTGTGTCAATGTAGGTGGGCACTGCTCAGCTCTTTCACAAAGAACAGCAGAGAGGGGCAGTGCCTTAGCTGAGGGAGCTGTTTTGGGAATCCACAGAGTAGGAGGCTGCAGGCATCTTTCAGGAGGGAGCTTGAAAAAGAGAAAAAGAGCCCAGGGGAAAACCATGAGTTGCTCACCTCTGTGGCTGAAAAAGTTGGTGGGTAAGCCCCAACCTCAAGGCAAATAGTCTCTGTGGAATCCTTGGCTCTCAAAGCCTGGCTGAGTAGAAGGGAACATTCCCTGGAAGGAAGGGGGCTCTGGTGAAGGTTGGAAAGTGGTTTCCTTTCTGTGGTTTGGGGCACCTGAAGCCCCTTTGAATCTCGGGGAGGATACCAGCCAGAACTAAAGGTGCCCTGGGGAGAGGGGAGGGGGAATCTGCTCAGACAGGCTGTCACACCCAGCTGCCCTTGGAGAAAGGAACTTGGTCAAGGAAGGGGTAGAGACAGGCACCTAACTAGACATCCCTGAAAACTGTTAGAAGTCCAACTACCCAAGGTAAACAGGGACAAGAAGAGCCAGATAAGCTCTCAATAGCCTATTTAGGCTAGAGACCTGCTGTAGCACAGTGGGGAATTCCTGCCTTGCATGTAGGTCCCTGGTTGAAGCCCTGATAACTCCTAAGAGAAGGGATCCAGGGACAGATAAGGCACACAGCTAGCACCTTATGATTGGGAACTTATAGACTCAGTTTTTATTATTTTGCTTTATGACTTTTTTCTTTTCCTTTATTTTACTCACTAAAACTGGATACATCACCTGTGGAGGGCAAGCTGCAAGGTGATTGATGAGCACCAGCAACCTGAGAAGGTCTCTAGAGGCCTAAGAAGGAAGACTGTTTTTCCTGGGTTGCTTCTTTGTTACTTTTTTGTTTCTTGTTTGTTCCTTTCCCTTTCTTTGTTTCCTTTTACTTATTTTTTCAAACTAATTTATTTCTCTTCTCTCCTTCATTTTTCTGTCTTCTGTTGTTTTACTTTCATTCTATGACTTCTTGTTTGGACTTCATATTTTCTTTTTCCCTCTCTCCTATGTTTTCCCCCTTCTAGTCACTTCTCATCTGTTTGAGCTTTTATTCATTCTATTTCTTTTCTACTTTGTTTCTTATTTTATTTCTTCCTACTCATCAGTCTGGATGTTTAAATCATTCTATTTTTTTCTATATTGTTTCTTTTTTAATTTTTTCTATTCTCTTTTAATTTTTATTCCTTTGTATGTTTTATGATTTTTCACTCATATTACTTAGTTTCATAGCTCTTTTATGGTTCCTCTTTTAACATTTTTGTATTATGATTGCTATTATTCTTCTTCTCTTACCTCTTTCCTTTCCTCTGGTCCTAATATTTTTTTTCCAAGGGAACACAAACAATTGCAAGTATATAGAATAAGAGGAACAAAGTATCAAAAAATAACCTTGAGGAATTACAGGAAAATGATGATGGAGTAGGTAGGTAGAGACTGACCCACTCTCAAAAAAAGTGGAGAGAAGGCAGGTACCTATTTAAAGGAGGTGCTTTGGATAAATATATAGAACAGGAAGGTGCTCTGAGTCATCTAGGAAGGTACTGGAAAGTCAAAGCCATGAGTTGCTTGCTCCCATGGCTGGAAACAGCACATATACCCCACAATCATAGCAAGTAACCACATAGCCCCTGGCTTGTTGCTGCAGATGAACTGGGAGGGGACATTCCTTGGGAGGAAGAAGGTTCTCACAGAGGCTGGAGAGTTGGGAGTGTATCTAGCTCATACCCCTTTCAATCTTGGGGTGGACCCTGACCTGACTGGGAGAGGGGAGGGGGATCCACTCAGGTAGGCTGTCACACCCAGCTGCCCTCCTGAGAAGAGAAAGCAATTAGATTAGAGAGGGGTAAGGGACAGGCATCTCATCAGCATGACTCTAGCAAGCTATAGAAGTCTGAAAACACCCGGGGTAAAGGTGGCATATAGATCTCTAAAGACTGATTAACCTAAGGAGACAATTGAGCTTAGTGCAGGAATTCCTGCTCTACATATATGAGGCCCTTGCTTTGATTCCCAGGTCAATAAAGAACATGATCCACCTGGTTATCAAGCACCCAGATTTTAGTTTATGAGAAAGAACATATGGACATTCTTTTGGTTTTAGGCTTTCTTGGATCTGTTAATTCTTAAAAAAAAAAAAGATTCCATTTTTTTTCATTTTAACTTTTAAAATTGTAATCACTAAAACCTGGTACATCACCTGCAGAGGGCAGGCTGCAGGGTGATGGATTGATGAAAACCAGCAGCCTGAGAAGCTCTTTAGGGACCTAGAGGGAAGGCTGTTTTTCCTCCATTGTTTTGCTGTTGTTGTTGCTCCTCTTTTAGTTTCTTGTTTTTGTGTTCCCTTTCTTTGTTCCCCCTCCCCTTTTTTTAACTTTTAATGATTGTTTTCTACCTACATTATTTCTTTTCTTTCCTTCATTTTTCTAACTTCTATTTTCTGTTGTTTTTCATTTATATCACCTCTTTTTATTTGGGCTTCAATTTTTTTTATTTCTCTCTTTTTCCCTGTTTTCTTTATATTTTTACTTTCTTTTTTTCTTTTCTTTTTTCTTTTCCCCTCTTCTCATCATTCTGGACTTTTAATAAATTCAATATATTTTTTTTCTATTTTGTTTCTCATTTCATTTTTTTCTATTCAATTTTTTATATCTTATTCCCTTATACTCCTTATGATTTTTTTTACTCATGTTAATTACTTGTTTTCCTAGGTCTTGTATGGCTCCTCTTCTACCTTTTATTATTATTACTACTACTATTATTCTTTTTCTGTTCTTATATCTTTCCTTTTCTCTGGGCATTTTTTTTTTCAAGGGAACACAGACAACAGTTGTGAAATCTTACAACACACAAACAAACAAACAAACAAAAAACCCTAGGGCAGAAAGAGAAGCAAACCAATGGAATAAACCCATCAAGATAAGCAAATGCCTAGACACCAACAAAAAATTATAAGCCATACTAAGTAACAGGAAGATATCGCCCAGTCTAATGACAAACTAAAAAACGAGATGCAGAACCTGCAACTAATAAAAAATGTGCAAACAAATATCATGAATCAACTTAATGAAGTGAAGGAAGAGATTAAGGATATTAAGAAGACATGTGGGACAACATATAAAAGAAATAGTAAACACATGTAAAAAGATAACGGATATGATGTCGATGAATGGCACAATCCAAGAAATCAAAAATACACTGGAAGCACATAACAGCAGATGTGAACAGTCAAAGGAAAGAATCAGCAATGTGGAAGACAATACATCTGATATCAGATAGTAAAACAGATGAGATAAAGAGAGAACAAATCTAGCAGGCACTTAAGGATTTGAAAGACAATGCAAAATGCATAAACACACACACTATAGGCATCCCAGAGGGAGAGGAGGATGGAAAGGGGACAGAAGGACTCCTGGATGAAATAATGGCTGAAAATTTCAAAACCCTATTGAGGGAGATGGATTTACATGTCCAGGAAGTGCAGTGGATCCCAAACAGTATAAATCCTAAAAGACCTACCTCAAGACACATACTTGTCAAATTGTCCAATGCTCACAACAAAAAGAGAGTACTGAAAGCAGCAAGAGAAAAGATCCATCACATAAAAAGAAAGCTTGGTAAAATTAAGTGCTGATTTCTCATCTGAAACCATGCAGGCAAAAAGGCAGTGGTGTGATAGAGTGAAGGAGCTAAAAGAAAAAACCTCCAGCCAATAATTCCTTATCTGCCAAAGCTGGCATTCAAAATTGAGGGACACTTCAAAATATTCACAGATAAACAGAAATTAAGAGTGTATACAAAGAAGAAACATGTACTTCAAGAATTACCAAAGGGAGATCTGCAGGATGAAAGGGAAAATCAGTTGAAATAGAGGTGGAGGAGAGTGTAAGAACAAATAAATATATAAAAAGAGAATTAAAAAAAACATATGGCATACATAAACCTAGAGAAAATATGGCTAATATCAGTAATTCCTTGACAGTAATAAAACAATGTTAAAGGCTTAAACTCTCGAATCAAGAGACAGATTGGCAGAATGGATAAGGAAATATGACTCAGCCATATGCTGCCTACAAGACTTTAACCTTAAGCCCAGAGATGCAA
This sequence comes from Cabassous unicinctus, assembly GCA_029593785.1. NCBI lineage: Eukaryota > Metazoa > Chordata > Mammalia > Cingulata > Chlamyphoridae > Cabassous > Cabassous unicinctus. The sequence goes on along the minus strand of JAQZBX010073616.1, from coordinate 7,577 downwards.
GGAGACAGAAAGTTAATGGCTGGGAAACAATTTTACATGCAAACAATAAACAGAAGAGGACAAGAGTAGCTATGTTAATATCAGACAAATTAGACTTTAAATGCACAACTATTGTAAGAGACAGAAAAAGAACACTATATATTAATAAAAGGAGAAATCTATCAAAAAGAAAGAACAATCATTAACATTTATGCACTTAAACAGGGCACCCAAAATACATAAGGAAAACACGAGAAAAACCAAGTGGAGAAATAGAGCCCTCTAAAATAACTGAGGGGGAATTTAATACACCATTATCACCATTAGAACATCTCAATGAGAATCAATAAGGAAGCAAAGAACTTGAATAATACATAAGAGGATCTGTACCTAACAGACAAATACAGAACATTACATGCAAATACAGTGGGATATACATTCTTCCCAAGAACACATGGATCATTCTCCAGGATAGACCACATGCTAGGCCACAGAACAACTCTCAATGAATTCAGAAAGACTGAAATGATACAAAGTAATTTCTCTGACCACAATGGAATGAACTTCGAAATCACTAAGCACCAAAGAAACAGATTAGGCACAAAGATATGGTAGTTAAACAACACACTCTTAGACAATCAGTGGTCAAGGAGAAAATGCAAAGAAATAAGTAACCATTTTGAAGTGAATGAAAATGACAATACAACATATCATAACCTATGTGATACAGCAAAAGCTGTACTGAGAAGGAAATTCATAGCCATAAATGCCTATATTAAAAAAGAAGAAAGTGCTAAAATCAACTGCACACTTCAAGGAACTAGAAAAAGAACAACAAGCTAACCCCAAAGGAAGTAGAAAGAAGGAAATAAAGTTTAGTGCAGAACTAAATGAAATTGAAAATAAAAAAGCCCAGGAGAAAATTAACAAAACCAAATGCTGGTTCTTTGAGAAGATTAATAAATTTGATAAACTCTAAAACTAACAAGGAGAAAGAGAGAGAAGATGCAAATACATAAAATAAGAAACAAGGAAGTGGATATCACCACCCACCCCACTGAATTAAAGAGTCTCATAAGAGGATACTTCAAAAAATTATATGCCAACAAGATGGATAATTTAGAGGAAATGGACAGATTCCTAGAAACACACAAGCAACCTACATTGACAAAATAGGAAACTGATGAACTCAACAGAGCAAGATGTAAAAGACTTATATGCAGAAAACTATACAACATTGTTAAAAGAAATCAAAGAGACTTAAGTAAATGGAAGAATATTTCCTGTTCATGGATAGGAAGACTAAACATCAAGATTTCTATCCTACCCAAAGTGATTTACTGATCTAACACAATCCCAATAAAAATAACCAAAGCATTTATTATTAAATTGTGAAACATAACTATGAAATTTATGTGGAAGGACAAGAGGCCCTGAATAGCCAATGACATGTTGAAAAGGAAAAATGAAATCAGAGGAATCACACTACCTGACTTTAAAACATACTACAAAGCTACAGCAGTCAAAACTGTATGGTATTGGCACAAGGATAGACATACTGATCAATAGAACTGAGTTCAAATTTCTGATATAGATCTTCACATATACAGTCAACTGATATTCAACAAGGCTGCCAACCCCATTGAACTGGGAGAGAATGGCCTCTTCAACAAATGGTGCTTGGAGAACTGGATATCCATATCCAAAAGAATGAGAGGATCACCATCTCACACCTTATACAAAAATTAATTCAAGATGGATCAAAGATATAAATGTAAGAGCCAAGACTATAAATATCTTATAAGATCTTTATAGAAGAAACAAATCTTTCTGTACCTTCTAGTATAGATTATTGTAACAGAAATGTAAGCTGTAGTTTTCAAAGTCATTACTAAGGTGATGAAGAGGATGTGACCAAGGAAAATGAAAACAACCCAAACCTCTCTTACACATTTTCACCTGTTTATTTTTTCTATCATGATTCAAATTTCCCCTTGTTGTGGTATGCTTTTGGTTAGTGCAGTTTTCTGATAAATTTTATTTGGATAATTTTGTCATTTACTAGATGCTTTTTTCAATGGACTAACACCAGGATTTCCTAAAGTACTATCTGTTGTTGTTTTAGGAGGTACCTGGGAATGAATCCAGGACCTCATGTATGGGAACCAGGCACTCAACCACTGAGATACAGCCACTCCCAATGAGAGATGGTTTTTTTCATTTGTTTGTTTTTAGCAGTTACTGGGGTCAAACCAAGGATTTTGTACATGGGAAGCAGGCACTCAACCACTTGAGCTATATCTGCTGCCCCAATGCACTATTTTGCTGCTGCTCCTTTTAAAGTTACCAGCCCTTTAAATTTCTACTTTAAAAGTTACCAGCCCTTTAAATTTGTACTTTGTAAAGGACTTTCCCTATAGTCCATACTTTGAATTTCTAGACATACATATAAGTATTTCACTGTTTTGTAGGTTTTTATATAAACAAAATTTCTAGAACACTCTGTGGACTGTGTACCTTTTCCTCATCTTTTTTCCCCACAGTTTCTCTCAATCTGCCTTTGTTTGCTACACATTCTGGTATGGGGATAGGAAGACGACCTTGGAAGTTAACATAGGGAAACATCTACAGGACCTTGCAATGGAAAATGGTTTCAGGAACTTCACAACCAAATCACAAGTGGCAAAAGAAAAAATAGATAAATGGGATCTCCAAACTAAAAATATTTGCATCACAAAGGAGGTTATCAAGAAAGTAAAAAGGCAGCCTACCCAATGGGAGAAAATGGCAACCATATATCTCATAGAAGCCTAATATGCAGCATATACAAAGAAATCCTACACCTCAAAAATTAAAAAAAACAACCCATTTAAAAAATGGGCAAGTAACCTGAAAACACACTTCTCCAAGAAAGAAATACAATTGGGCTAAAAAGCACATGAAAAGATGCTCAACACCAGTAGCCATTAGGGAAATGCAAATCAAAACCAGAATGAGATACCACCTTACACCGATTAGACTGGTGGCTATTAAAAAAAGCAGAGGACAATATGTGTTGGAAAGAATGTGGAAGAATGGAAAACCTCACTCAGTGTTGGTGGGAATGTAGAATGGTCCAGCCATTGTGGAGGACAGTTTTGCACTTCCTCAAAAAACTAACTATAGAACTGCCATATGATCCAGCAATTCCACTGCTAGATATAACCTAGAAAAACTGAAAGCAAGGACTCAAACAGATATATGCACACCAATGTTCATAGCAGCATTATTCACTATTGCCAAAAGTTGGAATCAATCCAAATGCCCATCAACAGATGAATGGATAAACAAAATGTGACACATAATACAATTGAATATTTCTCAGCTCTAAGGAGGAATACAGTGCTAACACATGGGATAACATGGATGACTCTTGAGGCCTTTTGTTGAGTGAATCAAGCCAAGCATTAAAGCAAGCCTGGCATTACATGACCTCACTGATATTAATTAAGCAAATCAAGCAGACTCAGACAGCTACTGCCTGGAAGATATTTTACAGGAAATAGAAAAGTAGAAGTTTGTGAGCCAATGCCCTTATGGACATAATCTATGATACGATTAAAGTGTATATTTGGGCATTGAAGGGATAAGATAGGAGGGTAGTGATATTATTAGGTTGGGTGGTACAGGTTTGACAGGTGGCTAGATTGGGGAAGGCGGGTTGGAAGATCCATGGTACTGGGGGTAGGGTTGGGGAGGGACCAGCTGAACACTGAGGATTGGTGGGTATATGGTTGAAAGTACAAAGTTGGGAATGCTCTTACAGCAACATGACAAGGAAGGGTTACTGGTTTAGGGTGTTGGATAGTGGGGCATTTGGGACAGCACGCACCTGAAGCAGGCCTCTAGGGAGTGTACAAGTGATCATTCTGTCATAATGAGTTATATCATGGGGTGGAGACACACATAATGAGTGGGAAGGAGTTTGACTCCCATCCTGGGGAGAATCAATAGTTTCAAAAACAGAGGGGCATGAGTCTCTCAAGAGCCTGGGCATTTCTTAATAGGAGAGGACAAACCAGTGTGTCAAGACCTTGTTGTTGCAGGTAACTATAAATCTTGTCATCCAAGGAGTAAAGCCAGGGGGATTGCTGTGGGTCCTGAGGGGAGGGGGAGGGAGGAATAGAATAGATGGAACAGGGGTTAGTTAGCAGGCAATGGAAGTGTTCTACATGATCTTGCAATGACAGACACAGGCCATGTTCAATATCATCAAAATTTATAAAAGTGTACAGTATAAAATTCAGTTCCATTGGTCTGTGTGTCTGTCTTTATGCCAGTACCATACTGTTTTTACCACTGTAGCTAGGTAATACAACTTAAAGTCCAGAAATGAGAGTCCTCCAATTTTGCTTTTCCTTTTTAAGATGTTTCTGGTTACACAGTACCATTTACCCTTCCAAATACCCTTCTGTAAACTGTCTCAAGTCTGGGAATTGATTAAGGGTCCATGATTCTCTGCATGTGTAATTAGAGTTAGGATATTGTTCACTTGACCTAGAACTCTTCTGCTTATACAGATAGAGAAGAAATTTAGTAGACTGCCCATGTATTTCACTTCTGCATATCCCATGATCTATTAGCCAATGCCATAACTCCATGCAACTCAGTCTATTCTGTGTGCTGTTTTGAATCTGTCCTTCATTGTGGTAGCCAGGCCCACCTTGCCTTTGGCGATTAACTGCCAATACTTGACTTTTACTGAGCCGAGATCTGATCATACCCATAATATTTAAGGATTCCAATTCCATTACACCCCCCCCCACAGTAATATCTGGACTGCAGAGAAGAGCAACCACAGAGATCTTCAGAGAAGATGGCGTTAGTCTTACAAATTTATTCCTTACAGTCCTGGTTAAAGGTGTGTCCTCTGGACATTCCTGGAGTGGGTGCGCAGGTCTCAAATGGTAAATCCATTCTAGCATTCCAATCTCTCTAAGCATTTGAATCCCCTCATCTACTGTATACCATGGCAAATCAGGCATCTCAACATCAGACATGCTAGGCCATCATTTGGTCCATGCTTTAGTCAGCCACCCAAACAAACTGTTAGAGCCCTTTCTAACCCCTCGAGCTGCAGTGTTGAATCCAGAATTTCTGCTTAGTAGGCCCATATCAATAAATTCAGCCTGATCCAATTTTATATTCCTTCCACCATTATCCCATACCCTTAGTATCCATTCCCACACATATTTCCCTGATTTCTGTCTATATAAGTTGGAAATCTCATGCAGTTCTTTCAGAGTATAGTGTACTTCCTCATGGGTCACACTTTGTATTTCACCTTTGGGGGCTTGTTGTGATTTTAATCTAGTAATAGGTCTCGAAGACAAGAGGGGTGGGGGGTGTGGGTAAGGAGAAGGATTAGAGATGTCTTCCAGGATACTGACCTGAGGGTATTCCTCTGCATTTTCTTCTGGTGAGACAGGATTATTCTCTTCAGGCAGGAGTTGGAAAACAGATTCCTCAGGGCAGACTGGAAGTTGGACAATGCATGCTGGAGATTGGCTGGTACCTGCCTCATGGTTGGGAGGAGGTCCAGACTCCCTGGGGCAGGCAAGAGGCTGGGCAGTGCAGGCTTTCATTTGGCTTGTTCCCACCTCAGGGCTAGAAGGAAGTCCAGACTACCTGGGGCAGGCTGGAGGCTGGATGATACAAGGTTGACAAGGTGTGGTCTCCACAGGGCAGGCCATCGCAGGTTTATCTGGTAAAGTCTCAGCAGAATTTAGGGTTCCAATATCCCCCCAATATTATCATCATCCCTTATATCTCTGTCCCAATCCTCGGAGTTCCACTCCTTTCCAATCAATGCCTTCACTTTAATTGCAGAAACCCTGCGAGGTTGAAATTTTAGTTTCCTCTGTAATTCTACTACTCATACAATGAATGTCTGGGATTGATTCTCAGATATCTCAAGTCTGTTGTTATAGGAGAAAAGATTTTCTTTCAAGGCACATGTAGAAACTTTCATATCATCCATGCGGCACTTTAGTTTCAAATTTGAAAACTTTAGGTCATCTCTTTATTTTGTAACTTTATCCAGAGTATCTAGGAGGAGCCATTCAACATCATTATATTTTTTTACTCCACAAAATTCTGTTAAGGTGTTGAAAACACTCTCACCCTGATCCTTGCTTCTTATAAGCGTGGAAGTAAGGGAATCCAATGATGCTATTTTTTTAATCTCTATTGCCAGCTCATGCCATGGACTGTTAGCAACCACATTATTGTAAAGGGAGTCATTAGTACCCCTGAGTCCAACTAGAGTAGAAAGCCAATTAGAAAACTCCCAGAACCACCTAAGACATCCCATGTTTAACACTCTGTTCCTCAAGAACCACTCCCGGTACCAAGCTGTATTTGTCAGGATTCTCTCAGGAAACAGAATCAACAGGAGACATATGTCAATAATATGAGATTTTAAAAGAGTCTCTCACACGACCGTGGGGGTGCACAGGTCCAGATTCCACAGGCAGGCTGCAAACCAGTGGCTCCAATGAAAGTCCAATGAAAGGTCATTGATGAGTCTCTGGGAGAATTTGGCTGTCCAACTATGAGCTCGGAAATTCTCTCTGAATGTTGAAATGACTTCTCCTTTTAAGTCATTCAACTGGCTGGATAAAAGCCCCACCCATTGATGATGTAATCTCCCTGATTGATGCAGATGTAATCAGCCACCCACACAGTAAACTCACTGGTGATTGAAGTCCATAAGTGCTCTTGTATTACAATTAGCCCAGTGCTTGCTGGAACAAACACCTGGACACAATTACCTGGCCAAGTTGACACATTAGCCTAACCATCACAAGCAATTATCAAATTCATCTGGAAGGGAAAGAGTACCCAAATTGTCAAAAGCATTCTAAAAAAGAAAAGTGACATGGGATTTCACTTCCCATCCTTGAAGCATATTACAAACAACAGTGGTCAAAACAGCATCATACTGGCATAAAGATAGACACATCATTCAGTAGAAAAGAATTGCAAACCCTCACCTCTGCAGTCAACAGGTTTTTGACAAACCTACCAAGTCCGTGTTAATGGGAAAAAAAGTCTCTTCAACAAATGGTGCTGGGAGAACTGGATATCAAAAACCAAACAAATGAAAGAGGACCCCCATCTCACTCTCTATACAAGAATCAACTCAAAATGGATCAAAGACTTAAAGATAAAGGATGGGAACATAAAACTACTAGAAGAAAATGTGGAAATATCTTCAAGATCTTGTGATAAGTGGTGGTTTCTTGGACCTTACACCCAAAGCACGTGCACCAAAAAATATAAATAGATAAATGGGACCTCCCCAAAACTGAACACTTTTGCACCTCACAGGACTTTGTCAAAATGGTAAAAAGGCAGCCAACTCAATGGGAGAAAATACTTGGAAATCACATGTCCAATAAGGGTTTTAAGATGCATTATATATAAAGAAATGTTACAGCTCAACAATGAAAACAAATGACCTGAGTAAAAAATGGACAAAATGGTTGAATAGACACTTTTCCAAAGGAGACATTTTTCCAAAGAAGAAATACAAATAGCAAAAAAAAAAAAAAAAA
>JAQZBX010073615.1:0-14881 GCA_029593785.1 Cabassous unicinctus | reverse complement strand
GTGGTATTGCAGGGTCACGTGGCAAGTCTATATTCAACTTCTTTAGGAACTGCCAAACAGTCCTCCATAGTGGCTGTACCATTCTGCATTCCCACCAACAGTGAAGAAGTGTTCCTATCTCTCCACATCCTCTCCAACACTTGTAGTTCTCTGTCTTTTTAATAGTGGCCATTCTGATAGGTGTGAAATGATATCTCATGGTAGTTTTGATTTGCATTTCCCTAATCATTAGTGGTGTTCATGTGTTGTTGTTTTTTTGCCATTTGTATTTCTTCTTTGGAGAAATGTCTATTCAAGTCTTTTGCCCATTTTTTAATTGGGTCATTTGGCTTTTTATTGTTGAGTTGTAACATCTCTTTATATATACTGGATATTAAACTCTTATCGGATATGCGAATTCCAAATATTTTTTCCCATTGAGTTGGCTGCCTTTTCACCCTTTTGACACTGTGAGGTGCAAAAGTGTTTAATTTTGAGGAGGTCCCATTTATCTATTTTTTCTTTTGTTCACGTACTTTGGGTGTAAGGTCCAAGAAACCACCACCTACTACAAGATCTTGAAGATGTTTCCCTACATTTTCTTCTAGTAGTTTTATAGTCCTGGCTTTTATATTTAGATCTTTGATTCATTTCGTGTTGATTCTTGTATGGGGGTGAGATAGGGGTCCTCTTTCATTCTTTTGGTTATAGATAACCAGTTCTCCCAACACCATTTGTTGAAGAGACTATTTTGTCCCGTTAACATGGACTTGGTAGGTTTGTCAAAAACCAGTTGACTGTATAGGTGAGGGTTTATTTCTGGGTTCTCAATTCTATTCCACTGATCGATGTGTCTATCTTTATGCCAGTACCATGCTGTTTTGGCCACTTTAGTTTTGTAATATGTTTCAAGGTCAGGCAGTGAAATTCCTCCCATGTCACTCTTCTTTTGTAGAATGCTTTTGGCTATTCGGGTGCACTTACCCTTCCAAATGAATTTGGTAATTGCCTTCTCTAATTCTGTCAAGTAAATTGTTAGGATTTTGATTGGTATTGCATTGAATCTATAAATCAGTGTGTTTTATTCTTTTATAGGTTCATTAATAGAAAACTAATTATTTCAAATCAACATTTGTGTCTTCCCTATTAGCTGAGCAAAGAACTGGTCTAAAGAACAATGTTCTTTTAAATAACTTAGCCAAAATCAAAAACCCCTGTTATAAGCCAAGCAAGTATTTGACAAGTCATCCTGTCCTTGAGTGAGAATAGTGCTTTAATCTGTGCTGGCCAAATGGTGGTAACCATTTGAAATATAGCTAGTGTGACGGACGAACTGGATTTTTAATTTTATTTAATTTTAATAAAAGTTTAAAACCTGGCACAATTCAAATGTTGGGAAACTTTTAAATATGTTTGGAACAATTTAGATATATGAATCTACTTTTCCAATTGTACATTTTATGAAATCTAAATGCCAATCAAATATTTCCAAGGAAAATTTAGCATCCAATTTGAGATGTGTTTAAGTATAAAATACACACGGGATTTTGAAAACTTAGCGAAAAGAAAGGGTAAAATATTTCTTTAATATTTTTTATACTGACTTCATGGTGAAATGATATTTTGGGTTAAATAGAACATTAAAGTTAATTTCATCTGTTTCTTTTTTCATGTGGTGTCTCTCATTATATTTCCGTTGGGCAGTGCTGCTTTAGATGGCACTAATCATGATCCTGGGGCCACACAGGGCTTATAAACTGCAGCTAGTTAATTTGCTTCTTTATCTCTGACATCTGTTGTTACAACAGCTTCCTAACTAGGTATCCCTGCTTTCAATGTCTCTTCCCTTGTCCATCTTCAGCGTTATTGCAGCTGTCTTCTGGAAATACAAGTAGGATCAATCATTCAGGCTCATACTCATCAGGACTCATTATTCCAAACTCTATAATATAATAATATGCAAGGCCCCTCGCAGACTGGCCCCTACTTCTCTTACCATGCCCTTCTGACACATCCACACACCAAGGCCATTCCAGAAAACTCTGCATTCCTTTACTTTGCTTTTTCATGTGCAGTTTCTTTTGTCTGGAATAAATTCTTTAGCCCTTCATCTCCATCTTTCCTCATCTTTCCCCAACTCCTAAAGCAAAATCAATATGTGCTTCTTCACTCTGGTTGAACTTTGTGTCTTATGCCACAGGCTTACCACTTTATATGTTTTATTATCTGATGACATATTTGCACCCCAGGACAGGAGCCCTGTCATGTGTTTGTTTTGTTTTTGTTTCTTCAATGCTTAGCACCCAGTAGGACTCCATAAATGCCTGTACATTGAATAATTAATTCAGTGGCAGAAGGTTTAATTCAGCGACCCCTGCTAACTAACCTTTCTCCATATAGGCCTTGGAACGATACTGCGAGGGTTAGGATCTCAGCTCTACCTCTTAGTAGCTGGGTGGCCTTGGGCAAGTTATTTAACATCACTGTGCCTCATTGGTAAAGTGGAGATAATAATACCCATCTTCTAGGTTGACTGTGACAGTTAAAATGAGTTAACATAAACAAGGAGTTTAATTATATGCCTGGTGCAAACTACGCATGTAATAAACATCAACTATTATAATCGCCATAACACAATCTAAACTATTTTTCTCTTTCTCTCAGGCAACAAATCACAGGTTTTAACTGGATTTCGAAAACCCAGTGTTACAGAAACCAATGAAGTAGGAAGAAAAATCCAGTTCTGAGCAGTCACTGAATCAACATGTCTACTTTGCAAGGAACTTCTGATTCTCATTTTGTGAATCTCATTGTTTAAGATGAACACTAGAAGGCATAGAGTGAGTTTGGTCAAGATACTTGGAATTCAGGAAAGAAAGCTTGCCCTTGACGTTTAAAGACAATTTAAGGGATCATGTACCAGATACTAGGAGTGTTAAAAAGAAATGGGAAACAGGCCACTAATTCAGTGTATTTAAGGAACTGTAAAACATTCACAAATGGAGGAGGAAAAGTTGATGCAAAGTACAATTGACCAAGTATAGTAAATTAAATATTTGTTAATAGTAATTTTGCAACTCATTCTTTTGTTAAGCAACTTTATCAAGATATAATTCACATACCATACAATTAACCCATTTAAAGTATACAATTCAATGCTTTTAAGTATATTCACAGAGCTGTGCAACATCACCACAACTTAATTTTAGGACATTTTGTTTTACCCCAAAAAGAAACTCCATATGTCATAGCAGTCACTCCTCATTCCCTCCAACCACCAAGCCCAAGTCCTAGCTGTCAAAAGCTAAGCTGAACTGCAGAGAGCTGACCTTCCAGGTGGGTTAAGATTATAAGCCAAAATGAAAGTCACATCAGGGTGATCACTTCCTGTGATACTATAACAGGAAGCAGTGCTAGCTCCCCCAAAGTTCCATTTTTCTCCATGGAATGATGCCGGGCGAGGGTCAAGTGGATCAGCACAGACAGGAGGGTCATCTCGCTCCTGTGAGAACCCTGGCCATTTTGTGGACTCGGGCCAGGTGGGGGTGGAGGAGGGAGAAGAGCTAGGAGTGGAAAGGTTCTGAGTATTGAGCCAGAGTGGAGAAAAGTGTCTTCAGTTCCCTTCTCCATCCCCCCAATCTCAGCAGAGGCACCTAGAAGACTTTAGCCAAGGACCTCCCATTAAGGATGCTCCAAATGGAAGGCATCTGGGCTAGAAATGCAGAGATCTTGTCTTTGGATGATTTGTTCAGAGGAGTGACATGATGGCTTCCATTTTAACAGGTTGTTTGGAGATGCCTGTGTGTTCAAACATGTGGAAGGGAATGTTGGTTGCCACAATGATTGGGGACCAGGGATGCTAAACATTTTGCAACACACAAGACAATCATACACAAAATGTCAGTAGAACCCCTGCTGAGAAACACGAGCTAGGAGGAAACAGGAAGCCCAGTCAGCTGAAGGCTGTTACTGAAGTTCAGGCAAAGAGTGGGTACCTTTTATCAGGGTGGATGCAGTGTGGGTATTAAGAAGCTTAATGATTCTGGATATGTTTTTTTTTTTTTTTTTTAAGATTTATTTATTTTATTTATTTATCCCCCCCTTGCTGCTTGTGCTGCTGTGTCCATTCGCTGCGTGTCTTCTCTGTGTCTGCTTATCTCCCCCTTGCTGTGAGGTCTTGCCGCATCAGCCCACGGTGCCGCGCGACCCGGCCTGCCCTCACAAGGAGGTCCTGGGAAGCGAACCCGGGGCCTCTCATATGGTAAACCGGTGCTCTATCCATTGCGCCACACCCGCTTCCTGCCGTGAGGTTGCTGCATCAGCCCACCGCACCGCTCAGGCCGGCGTGCCCTCACAAGGAGGCCTCGGGACGCTAACCCGGGCCTCCCATATGGTAAACGGGGGCTCTATCCACTGAGCCACACCCACTTCCCTCTGGATATGTTTTGAAGTTGGAGTTGACAGGACTTGCTTACAGGTGGAACCTGGGGTCGGAATAAGAGAAGAATCAAGGATTCAAGGATTTCTAGGATTTTGGTGTGAGTGTTGGGAAAAACAGACTTGGCTTTAACTGTGAAGGGCAAGATTGAGGGAGGAGCAGGTGAGGGTGGCATCATCATGGGTGTGGCCTGAGACATGTTAAATATGATTTGCCTTTAGACATAGGAGTGGACATGTTGAGTAGCCAGTTAGAAATACAAGTTAGGAAAGCAGCCTGAGTTGGTGATATAAATTTGTAATTCTCATTAGGCTGGATGTAATCAACAAAGGAGTGATATCGAAAAGAGGTAATGTGGGGCTTTCTTACATTAGGAGTCAGGATAATGAGGAAGAACCAGGCAAGAAGACTTAGAAGTGATGCCCAATGAAGCAGAAGGAGAAAGTAGTTACCCTTCAAGTAAGATAAACCTTTGGTCACCTTGAGAAGTGCATTCTCAGTGGAATGATGAGAAGGAAAACCTGGCTGGATTTTAAAAAGACTGGGCAGATACCCAGTTCTGCTATTGTGATATACTCTCCCTGTAGCACATCCATCTTGCTGGCTACAGATATAAACTCTAGAAAAAATACAACTACCTGAGGATTCTGAAAAGTACACAATAGAAGGCAGATTGTAGGAGGGAATAAAAACTTGGAGAAGCAACCTGCACAAGGGCAGGATTTCCTTTTTTTTTTTTTTTTTTCTTTTATGATTTTTTTCTCAAAGCTTTGCCCCAGTGGAAGAGCAGTGCAATCCAGGTAGCTAAAATTCCAGCAGAAACTTCCCAGTTTATGGCCAAAGGAATCAGGAAAAAAGCTCCTGTGGACTGGAGAGTGTGTATATGAATTTCGCAGGGGAAAGAAGCTGGAGAAGGGGATTCTCTTAATTCTGTGTATCAGCCTGCACACATCTCAGACTAAACCCTGAACCACGTGTATGTAGGGCAGACCCAAATCAAGGTACCAAAAGCTTAGAGAACTGGACTGTCATATAAACTACTGAAGGCAAAGCAGAACTTAGGATCTGAACTTAACCAAGCTGAGTGTTTTCTAAAACAAAAGCATCCATATTCTCTATAAGATTATTACAGAACCCAGAGTCTATATGACATAACATTGACAATGTTTAGGACACAATAAAAAATTACTTGAGATTAAAAAAAAAAAACAAGAAAATGTGACCCAACCAAGGGAAAAAGCAACCTGAGATGCTCCATAAGATAAAAGAAAACATAATTGAGATGACTAAAAAGATAGGAAATCTCAATGGAGAAATAAAAAAGTACAATGAAGAAACAAATGAAAAATACAGTATATAAAATAAAAATTCACTGTATGAAATCAGTAACAAAAAAAGAATAATATGATAGAAGGAAGAGTCAGTGAAATGGGGAGCAGAGCAATAGGAATTATCCAATCTGAAGAACAGAGAAAAAGATTGAAAAATGTATTTTAAATGCCAACATATTTGTAATACAAGTCCCAGAAGAATAGGAGAAAAATATTTGGGCAGGGATAATATCTGAAGAAACAACAGCCAGAACTTTCTTAAATTTGATGAAAGACATACATTTACAGATTCAAAACATTCACCAAACTAAACAGAACAAATTCAAAGACCTATGCCTAGATATATCATGATCAAACCATAAAACCACAGATAAGGAAAAATATTTGAAGTTACTATAGAAAAATGACAAATTGCATATGGGAAAAATGATTTGAATGACCATGGATTTCTCACCAGAAGACAGTGGAACATCTTTGAAGTGCTGAAGAAAAAAACTGCCATGCTGAATTCTATATCCTGTCAAACCTGCCTTCAGGAATGAAAGTAAAATAAGGACGTTGTCAGATAAGGGAGCACTAAGAGAATTTGTCCCCAGCAGATCTCTATAAGAATTGCCAAAGGAATTTCTTCATGCTGAAGGGAGATAATACCAGATGGAAACTTGGATCTCATTAAGTTCTTTAAAATGCATATGATCTGTATTACTCAGGGTTCTCTAGAGAAACCTAGCCTATAGGAGATATCTATAAATATGAGATATTTATAAAAATTGTCTCATGTGACTCTGGGGATGCACAATCCCAGCTTCCGTGGGGCAGGCTGCAAGCCGGAAACTCCAATGGTTTTCGATGAATTCCCCAGGAGAAGCTGGCTTGCTGAAGTAAAGACGGGAATGCTCTCTTCCAACTGCTGAAATCATCACTTCTCCTTTTAAAGCCTCCAATTGATTGGATGAGACATCTCTCATTGCTGAAAGCAATCTCCTCAGTTGATTGTTGATGTAATTAGCCAAAGATGCAGTCAATTTACTGATGATTTAAGTTCATGAAATGAACTTAACAATTAGGTCAGTGTTTACTTAACCAAACAACTGGACACTATCACCTGGCCAAACATGAACCTAACCATCACATGATCATTTAAAACAAAATTATAACATTTTCCAATAGAGCTTTCAATGTATATAGATGTAATGCTCATGACAACTCTACAAGGCAGCAGGAGAAAAGTGAAGGGACCTATAGAGTTGTAGGGCTTCTACAATTTGTGTGAAGTGGTACAATATTAACTCCAAGTAGACTTGAATGTTTAGGTATGTGTACTGCAATCCCTAAAGCAACAACCACCAATAACAACAAAAATAGAGAGAGCCGAAATGAATAAAAATGGGACGTTAAATATGTTCAAATAATTTAAGGGAAAGCAGAGAAGGGGGAACAGAACAGACCACTTTAGAGTAGAGGAAATGTTTGTCTTGATTCTGATGTTTCACAAGTGTGTACATGAGTCAAACCTTGCCAAGTTGTACACTTTAAATATGTGTGATTTATTGTACACCAATTTTACCTCAAAGTAAAAATAAATTCAGTTTCTCGGTTACACTGTCCACATTTTAAAAGCCACGTGTGACTAGTGGGTACCATATTGGACAGCACAGGTACCAGGCAGGACTGAAAGCATTACCATGGGAATGAACACTATAATGGAGGAGAGAAGGTCAAGGAACTCTGGGGTCAGGTGGTTGTATGGATCATCTACATGGATACTGAGGTCACCAAGAATCACAGCAGGATAGTGTTAGAAAGAGTGAAAGTAAATCAGGCACTAAAGTCTTGGAGGAATGAGGTGAGGAAGCATGATGTGGGGTAGCCAGTGGAATAGCCAATGGCCTGTGCTTCAGAGCTCGGGAATTTTCTGGAGGAAGGAGGGAGAACGGTCTGGAAGTAGCAATGGAGAGCAAGAAGGACACCTATACCATCTCCTGCAAGGTGTACAAGGTATATGAGAGAGAAAGCAACTCCAGGAGGGGGTTGCAAGGGAAGCAATGTGCTGAGCGGGGAGAGGGAGGTTTCAATTATAGCAGCAAGGTGAAGGGAATGTTTAGAGAAGAATTCATGGATATAGGGGACTTTGCTGATGGTTGACCTTGTGTTGCAGAGGACACAGGATTCAAGGATTGGGGAAGCATGGGAGATGAGGTTAGGGAGGTTCACGTGCAGAGGCTGAGTGGAGAAAATGAAGGGTGACTAGACAGCCCTGGGATCTTTGGGTTGGCCATAAAGACAAAGGGCATCAGAGTCAAGTTCTGATGGTGCCAAGGCTGTGGAGTTGAGTAACAGGTGGGTCCGGTATCTTGCCTGGTGCATGCAGAATTCTGGCTCACTCTCATAGGTATTGACAAGGAAGGTTTGGGGTCTGAGGCAAAGGTTTTCTTACTGCAAGCTTGTGGGGCTTTTTCTGACTCTTGCACATGGAAACTTGGGTCAAATCCACCATTTATTTCAAATTTAAAATATATGATATGCATGTAAAACAAGAAAGTATGAGTCGTGGGATAATAAAGACAGGCATAATAATAAGCATATAATAAGTATATAATACATATGATAACCACATAATAACAACTATAATAAATAAGTATAATACAGAAGTAATTATAACTTATGAGGAATAATCATAAACACTCATGAAGCCACAATCCATTTTAAAACCAGAACAGGATCACTATTGTTGAAGCTGTCTGTGTGTTCTTCCCCAATCCCTTCTCCCCCACAGAAACAACCAGTATCCTAAATTTTGTTCTCATCTTTTTAAAAAACAGTTTTAATGCATATTTCCCTAAACATTGCATTAAATTTTTTAAAATTATGGTAACATATACATAGCCTAAAATTTATTGTTTTAACCATTTTTAAGCATAAGATTCAGTAGCATTAATGACAGTTACAATGTTGTGCTAACATCGTCATCATTCATTACCAAAGCCTTTTCATCACCCCAAACAGAAGCTCTGTGCCCTTTAAGCAATAACTATTCTCCATTCCCCTCATCCCCCACACTCCTGGTAACTCTAATCTACTTCCTGTCTCTACGAATTTGCTTATTCTAGATATTTCATGTAAATGGAATCATGCAATATTTGGCTTATTTCACTCAGTATAATGTTTTCAAGGTCCATCCATGTTGTAACATATGTTAGAACTTCATTCCTTTCTGTGTCTGAATAATATTCTATTATGCACAAATGTCACAACATTTTTTGATGTATTTGCTGGTATACCGTGTTAGAGTTCTCTAGGAAAGTGTGTGTTTTTTTTCAAACTGTGGGTCAGAATCCATTAGTAAGGCATGAAAAGAAATTTAGTAGCGTGCAGCCAGCATGTATAAAAGAAGGGGAGCACTGCATGGGGAAAAGACGTTTTAACCAGAACTGACATCTACTAGTAATCACCAAAATGGTGCCCAGAGCGGGAGAACAGGGGACTTCATACAGGTCCCCTCCGTTTTTTGAAAACTTGGAGTGTTCCTTTGGCCATGTATGTGGGGGTCCACAGGAAAGCCCACAGGGCAGACATCAAGAGGACTCTTCTAAAAGGAAATCCTCACAAACGTTACCACGGCAAAACCGAAAAGAATCTACAGTGTCACACACCATGCTGCTGAACCGTTTGGATCCAGGAAGCTCCTCGCCAAGAGCACTCACGGGTTATTTGAGCACGTTAAGCACTTGAACTGAGACAGTGTTCTGAAACGTGGAGGAAGATGGTCAGCCAGAAACGGAAGTTCAAAGAGGCAGACACCTGCGTTCAGCCGGAACACGCCACTCTGCTCCACCCAAAGGAAAGCACTTGGTGAAAGCCCAGGGTAAGGAGGCTAAGCGGCCAGGGCTGAGTCTATAAAAATCCATGGCACAACTGGGATAAAAGAAATGAAAACTTTCGAAATGAAAATATAAGAAAAGAAAATATCAGAGTACATCACACATAGTTAGAGCAAGTGTTGTTTTGTTACTCTAATTTCCCTGGTAAAGGTATTTATTTGTATACTGGATTGGGATATAAAATGTATTTCTTTTTGTGAGCCAAAGGTTTAAAAGCCACTTCTCTGGCGTATTTGAGTATGAATTGTTCAAATTGTTTTTTCACAGGGGTTGAATAAGTTTACATTCCCTCCAGCAGTGTTTGAGGACTCCTGGTGTTCTACTTCCTTGCCTTGGCTAGTAATGAGAGATTTCTTAATTTTTGCCAGTCTAATTGGTATTAACTGGTATCTACTGTGATTTTAATTTTTCAATGACAAAATCACTAAAAAGGGTGAAAGTATTTTCATATGGTTATGGCCCATTTGTGGTTCCTTTTCTGTGAAACACCTGTGATATCTTTTACCCGCTTTTTCTATGGTGTTACTAATCTTACTGATAGATTCTAGATGCTCATCCTTGGTTGGATATATATGTTACCAATATTCAATCCCAGTTTGTGGCTTGTCTTTTCAATCTCTGGTATCTTTTGATGAGCAGAAGTTCTTAGTTTTAATGTAGTTGAAGTTATGATTTATATGGCTTAAAAGAAAAATCTTTCCTGCCTAGAAATCATAAAGATTTTCTCCTGTGATGAACGTTAAACTTTTAAAATAGTTTTGTCTTTGTTTTCAGCCTTTAATTCAACTGGCCTTGAGTCCTGTGTATGGTGTGAGAAACCCAATTTATTTTATTTTTTTCACATGGAAACTCAGCTCAGCACTGTTTACTTTTATTTTTCCCTGTTTGAGGTCCATTTCAGTTTTCTTTTAAAAAAAAATCTTCATTAAAGGTGTTTTTTATAAACTCAAATGCTTCTTGGAGAATATTTAATTTTTTTTGGAGTATTATGTTACAGTTTTCTTCTTTCTTTGATTTAGGGAGCAGTTTGTTGAAATTCTTTGATTCTTATTTTTTGTTTGTATTTGTTTTTCCTTATAGTAACTTTATATAGATGAGGACTGCTTAAATTTTTTTATTTTATGGGCAGGATTGGTTGTTTGTAGTGTCTATCATTTATCAGTCGATGCACAAAAAACACCCTAAAACTTAGTGGCCTTACATACAGTGGAATGTTATTCAGTCATGAAAAGGAATGAAGTTCTGACACATGCTACCACACAAACGAATCTTGAAGACGTTATGGTGAGTGAAATAAGCCTGATACAAAAGGGCAAATATTGTATGCTCTCACTGATATGGAATAATTAGAATAAGCAAATTCATGGAGTCAGAAAGCAGAACTTAGGTTACTAGGGTCCAAAGTGGGAGTGGGGAGTGGGGCGTTAACGGCTTAATTGGTACAGAGTTTCTGTTTAGGGTGACGGAAAAGTTTTGGTGATGGATGGTTGATGAAAGTGCAACTTTTTGAATGTGATTAACAACACGGAACTGTATATATAAGAGAGGTTAAAATATGAAATTTTAGTTTGTATTTATTTTACCAAAATAAAAATTAAAATAAAAACAGCCATAGAACTGTACAACATAAAGTGTGGACCCTAAACTATGGACTATAGTTAATAGTGAAATTATAATATTGTTTCTTCAGTTATAGCAAAGGTACCACACTAATGCAAAATGTTAATAATAGGGAACACTGTGTGTATGATGGGGGATATAGGGGAACTCTGTACTTTGTGCATTTTTCTGCAAACTTACAACTTCTCTAATAAAAATGAAAAAATACCCAAACTTAGTGCCTTAAAAGTGAGTATTGACTGGGTGGTTCTGTGGTTGTCCCACTTGGCACACTCATGTGGCCACATTCAGCTGGGGACTAGGTCCAGCTGGGACAGCTACCTGGGCCCCTCTGTCCATCTTCAGGCAGTGTTCCAGGAGGGTAAGAGCAGAAGCTTCAAGGACTATTGCGCCCTGGGCTCAGAAGTCGCACAGAGTCACCTCTACAGCATTCCCTTGATCAAAGCAAATCACAGGGACTAGCCCAGATTCAAGGGGAGGGAAGTAGAACGCAGAGTCACATTGCAGAGAGCACTTGTATACGGATCGGAGGAGTTGCTGCATCCATCTTTGTGAACAGTCTCCTACGGAACCTCTCAGTTCAAGAGAACCCTCTTCTGTCTTTGTCACAAAGAGGATACATTAGAAAGTGTTGCTTTCTAATGGATGGATTTTTTGAGGGAGGTCAAGGAGGCTGGGGTTGTGTGTCCTTTGTTCATTCCCTTTTGTCTTTTTTTTTTTTTGAGCATTTATTTATTTATTTACTTTTATCCATTTTTACTACCCCCACCCCCGTTTTTGCTGTTTTTGTGTCCATTCGCTTGTCAACTCTGTGTCCATTTCCTGCCCTCTCTTCTCATCCTTTTCCTCCTGTCTTCACTGGGATTCGATTCTTGGAAACTCTGATGTGGGAGAGAGGCATCCTACCGCCTGTGCCACCTTAGTTCCTGGTTTTTCGGTGCGTCTTGTCTTGGCTCTCTCTTGTGGCACTCTCCTGTTACGTCATCATCCTGCTGTGTGGCTTGCAGGGCCTGGCGGTGCACCCTCGCACGGGGCCTTGTGGCCCACGTGTCTTCTATATATATATATATTTTTAAGATTTATTTATTTATTTATTTATCCCCCCCTTGCTGCTTGTGCTTGCTGTGTCCATTCGCTGTGTGTTTTCTCTGTGTCTGCTTATTTCCCCCTTGCTGTGAGGTCCTGCTGCATAAGCCCACTGCGCCGCGCGGGCTGGCCTGCCCTCACAAGGAGGCCCCGGGAAGCGAACCCGGGGCCTCCCATATGGTAAACGGGAGCTCTAGCGATTGAGCCACACCCGCTTCCCTCTATATTTTTCTTTTTAAAATTTTTACTGGGAGGTCCTGGGGGTCAAACCCAGGTCCCTCCATATAGGAGACAGACGCCCAACCACCCGAGCCACATCTACCCCCCTGCTATATCTCTTAAGGTTGACCAAAGATACCCAAAGTTACAGTCTTTTCCCATACAGGATGGTCATATAATAAATCAGACTTAGTTTATCACCAGTATTCTAAAAACCAGACCTAGGGAGAAAAACTAGGTCTGGGGATGCATGGTTTCTAATTTAGCGAATGTTTAGCCTACCCTGATTATCACAAAATCAGGACAGTGAGATTATTCGCATGGGTGTTTATTTTTCTCTGTTCAAATAATTTGCAGTTATTAATGTTCTCTGTCTCCTGGCTATGCTGATAGTGCAGGATATGTGCTGTTTTATTTGTCCTTCTTGTTGAGGGGTGTCACTTGTGTAGACTGTGGGTAGATCCAGGCTAGATGGTGCCATTCGCTCAGAAACGTGGAGGTCTTGTCTTTCCATGACTCTTTTTTTTTTAATAATTGAAAATATAAACAATTAAAAACTAAAAAGTAAACACAGATGAATAAATATATACATTTGTCAATTAAATGTAATGGATGCATATAAATTTTTGTTTAATCAAACAATATGTTACACAATATATTTGGTTCATAGTAATGCATTCATACAGTATTTGTCCTTTTGTGTCTGGCTTGCTTCGCTCAACATAATGTCCTCCAGGTTCATCCATGCTGTCATATGCTTTATGACTTCATTTCTTCTTATAGCTGCTTAATATTCCACAATGTGAATAGACCACAGTTTGTTTATCCATTCGTCTGTTGATGGACACCTGAGTTGTTTCCAACTTTTGGCAATGGTGAATAATGTTGCTATGAACATCGGTGTGCAGATGTCTGTTCGTGTCACTGTTCTCATTTCTTCTGGGTATATACCCAGTAGTGGTATTGCAGGGTCACATGGCAAGTCTCTATATTCAACTTCTTTAGGAATTGCCAAACAGTCCTCCATAGTGGCTGTACCATTCTGCATTCCCACCAACAGTGAATAAGTGTTCCTATCTCTCCACATCCTCTCCAACACTTGAAGTTCTCTGTCTTTTTAATAGTGGCCATTCTGATAGGTGTGAAATGATATCTCATGGTAGTTTTGATTTGCATTTCCCTAATCATGAGTGATGTTGAGCATTTCTTCATGTGTTTTTTTGCCATTTGGATTTCTTCTTTAGAGAAATGTCTATTCAAGTCTTTTGCCCATTTTTTAATTGGGTCATTTGTCTTTTTATTGGAGTTGTAACATCTCTTTATATATCCTGGATATTAAACTCTTATCAGATATGTGATTTCCAAATATTCTTTCCCATTGAGTTGAGTGCCTTTTCACCCTTTTGACAAAGTCCTGTGAGGTGCAAAAGTGTTTAATTTTGAGGAGGTCCCATTTATCTATTTTTTCTTTTGTTGCACGTGCTTTGGGTGTAAGGTCCAAGAAACCACCACCTACTACAAGGTCTTGAAGATGTTTCCCTACATTTTCTTCTAGTAGGTTTATGGTCCTGGCTTTTATATTTAGATCTTTGATCCATTTTGTGTTGATTCTTGTATGGGGGTGAGATAGGGGTCCACTTTCATTCTTTTGGTTATAGATATCCAGTTCTCCCAACACCATTTGTTGAAGAGACTATTTTGTCCCGTTAACATGGACTTGGTAGGTTTGTCAAAAACCAGTTGACTGTATAGGTGAGGGTTTATTTCTGGGTTCTCAATTCTATTCCACTGATCGATGTGTCTATCTTTATGCCAGTACCATGCTGTTTTGACCACTGTAGCTTTGTAATATGTTTCAAGGTCAGGCAGTGAAATTCCTCCCATGTCACTCTTCTTTTTTAGAATGCTTTTGGCTATTCGGGTGCACTTATCCTTCCAGATGAATTTGGTAATTGCCTTCTCTAATGCTGTAAAGTAAGCTGTTGGGATTTTGATTGGTATTGCATTGAATCTATAAATCAATTTGGGCAAGATTGACATCTTCATGATATTTATTCTTCCAATCCATGAACACGGAATCTCTTTCCATTTGTTTAGGTCTTTCAAAATTTCTTTTAGCATTATTTTGTAGTTTTCTGCATATAGGTCCTGTACTTCTTTGGTTAAATTAACTCCTAGGTATTTGAGTCTTTTTGTTTCTATTGAAAATGAAATTTTCACCCTGATTTCCTCCTCAGGTTGTTCAGTACTAGTGTACAAAAACATCACTGATTTTTGCATGTTGGTCTTGTATCCTGCCACTTTGCTGAACTCATTTATTAGTTCAA
>JAQZBX010073614.1:0-14881 GCA_029593785.1 Cabassous unicinctus | reverse complement strand
GCCTGGGCTCTGCGCACTGCCCGTGGCCCTCACAGCCTGCCGTCCAGTCACACCGCTAACCCGTGTGTCTGTTTCAGACCTTGAGGTGCTGCGCTCCTTCCAGAACCAGATCGCTGCCATCCAGCGGGACGCTGTCTGGTGGCTCCACACCGTCGTCCCCTCCATCAGCAAACTCGCCCCCAAGGACTACGTGCACTGGTACGCTGCGGCCCCATGTAGGCGCTCCTCCGCCACGAGTGGCCTGTCCAGGCGTGTCGCCTGACTCGAGATGAGTGACGGGGCTCGTGACACAGAGCCTGCCACCCCGCAGGTGGCCGCCCCACGGGCTCGCTCCTCGGGCCGCAGCCCCTGGGGCCAGGTGTGCTACCAGATGCCATGGTGGCGCTCTGACCCGCACCAGGGTCTCCCTGTGGGGGGCTCCCGTGAGGCTGTGCGCTGCATGGTGTTTAAGCCGCTGCCTGGCCCCTGCAGGCCTCCCCGAGCAGGCGGTCGTGGAGTGGCCAGGCCTGGGAGTGACAGTCCTGGCCGTGGAGCAGCTCCCTGTCCACAGCATGTGCCCATGGACGCCCGATTCCAGCCCGTGGGAGATGCGGGGCGGGGGACGGGACCCCCTGGAGCTTGTGTTCCAACCTCTTGGCTCTGCCCCCTCCCTCAGCCTCCACAAGGTGCTTTTCACGGAGCAGCCGGAGACCTACTACAAGTGGGACAACTGGCCCCCGGAGAGCGAGCGCAAGTGAGCACCTCCGTGCTGGCTCAGCAGGGCTGGGGGCCGCTGCCAGGGGGGGCTCTGCTCCAGGAGGAGCTGGAGCCAGGCGGGTCGGGGCTGCCTGCAGCCAGCCCTGGGCTGCCGGCCGCTTGCTCTGGGGAGCCCGTGTGTAGCCCACGCATGAGCCCCGGGGGTGTTCTCACGCTTGTGGCGTCTCTGCGGAGCCCCTCCACTCTGCACTCAGCCTCCACTTTTGCCCACGCAACTCCCGAGCTCCAGCCCAGACCCCTCTCCACCCCCGTCGCCTCCTATACATCCCTGGGTGGTCCCGGGCATCTCCCCGTCAGCACAGCCCCGGGCACATCCAGCTCAGCGCAGCCCGGGCTCTACCTTCCTGTCCCCAGTAGTCACATGGGCGTGGCCGTCCTCACGCGCTGCCTGGCCTGGCGCCTCTCCCCAAATCCAGTCGGTCACCTTGCCCCTGAGTTCTAACGTGACGCTGCCCCCGGCGCCCCGGGTCAACAAGGACTGCCTGCTGCCCCCTCTGCCCACAGAGCGCTGGGTGCGCACCTTCCCCGCAGCGCGCCATGCCGTTCGCCCGGGCCGAGTGTGCCAGTGGGCCTTTGTCCGCCGGCTTGGTGCTCCCTCAGGCTGGGGGCTGCCTCACCATCTTCCTGGGGGCCCGGAGGCATTGGGGGTGGGGGCCGTGCGTGCAGCCACCAGTGCCCCAAGAGGGAGAGCTCAGGCTCGAGGGGCATGCGGGGCCTGGGGAGGGGCATGCGGGGCCCGGGGAGGGGTGGGCTTCCTTCTCTGGGTGCTGCCACATCCCCGAGCCCCCGCCACTCCACGGAGCCACCCCGTACCCAGCGAGCACCCAGCATGCCTCTCCCTGCGCCCGCAGCTTCTTCCTCCGCCTCTGCTCCGAGGTGCCCATCCTGGAGGACACGCTGATGCGCATTCTGGTCATCGGGCTGTCCCGGGAGCTGCCACTCGGCCCTGCCGATGCCATGGAGCTGGCTGACCACCTGGTGAAGCGCGCTGCGGCTGTGCAGGCAGACGGTGAGGGCCCGCACGCGAGGCCGGGCGGACGCAGCCACCCCACCGGGTTCCAGGTCCTCTCAGCCCCACAGAGGCCCTGGTGGACCCCAGGGCACATCCTGCGGGGCCTGTTGCCGTGACTGAGCCCCGTGCTCCAGCCAGGCTTCGGCAGGCCTCGCACCCCGGCTGACGAGATCATGGTCCCCCGGGAGGCTTGGTGACCTGAG
This sequence comes from Cabassous unicinctus, assembly GCA_029593785.1. NCBI lineage: Eukaryota > Metazoa > Chordata > Mammalia > Cingulata > Chlamyphoridae > Cabassous > Cabassous unicinctus. The sequence continues at coordinate 12,910 of JAQZBX010073614.1, read as the reverse complement.
CGCGAGCTCAGGAGCGCACCCGTGCTTGGCAGTGCCCTGGTCTGCGCTGCTTCCGGCAGCTGCCCCTGGTCTCTTGCGCTCTTCGTGTGGTTGCTGGCCATGCCGGGACTGCTGCCGCAGCCTCTGTCTGTCTCCCTCTCCCAAGGGCTGGTGGGATGGAAGCCTGAGGTGTCGGCCCTGCATGTAAGAGTCGCCATGTGCTGCTGCCTGGAGGCTGAGCCCTGGGGCCTGGTGCTTGCTGCCCTCTCGCCCACCCCCCGTGGTTGCCAGACTGTCCTCCAGCAGCACCATGCTCTCTCCTGTCTTTGCGCTCTTGCCCATCTCCCCCTCACTGTCCTGCTTCCTCTCCAAGACCCAGCTCAGTGCCCCGAGGTGAAAGCCTTCCTCAGTTTCCCCAGCCAGCATCAGCAGCTTCTCTCTCTGCGGCCTGTGGAGAGCATGGCGCCTGTCTTCTGTGGGCTCCTGGGCCCTGTGCCCTGCACCGCGGCTGTCGAGCAAGTGCACCTGCACGGGCTCTGGAGCACGCGTGCTTTGCTTCTAGATGTGGAAGTGCTGAAGGTGGAGAGAACCCAGCTGATCGACGCTGTCCTGAACCTGTGCACCTACCACCACCCCGAGAACATCCAGCTCCCCCCAGGGTGAGGCCGCTGCTGCCTGCTGTTCGCCCTGGCCAGACCGGGCCTTGGGGGCTCACGCTGCCCCTGGGCTCGGGCCCCACGCACCTCTCCTGCGCCACAGAAGCCAACGTCCCCGAGGCTGAGGGGGCTGCCCCCCACGCAGCCCCCCAGGGCACTTCCCCTCCCCCAGCCCTGGTCCCCACGGCTGAAATGTGACGTCAGGTGGCACAAGGCCTGTTTCCCTCAGGGGCCTGGGTTTTGGCAACTCATTCCCATGTCTCTTTTGGGGTTCTCTGTCATGATTTGCTTTTCCACTGTTCACATGTAAGCTGTTTTTTACACAAAAATTCACTTATGGTCATTTTTTAAACGACCTAAGGTATAATTTGCTTACCAAGCACCTCTTGTTTAAAGTGTAAGCTTCAGTGGCGTCTGGCATGTCACAGGGCTGTGTAAGTGTCACCGTGGTCCGATCTCAGCATCCTCATGCAGCCGTCACTCCCTGTCTTCTCCCCACGCCCGTGGCACAGCCCCCCGCCACGCGCAGCCGCTCATCTGCTTCCTGTGTGCATGACTTGCCCGTTACGGCCATTTCACGAGAACGGAATCGGGCAGTGTGTGGCTTCCGTGTCTGCCTTCTCTCACCTGGCATCGTGTTTGCAGGGTCCGTCCGTGGCGTCACGTGGGTCAGAACTCCCTGTTTCAGGGTGGGGTAATCACCCCGGATAGCCCACGTTTGCCTCATCAGCTGACGCACATCTCTTTCCCACGGTTCGGATGTTCACATAATGCTGCCGTGAAAGTTCACTTACAAGTTTTTGGGTGGGCATTTGTTTCCATTTCTCTCGGGTATTTGCCTTGGGGTGGAATTTCTGGGTCCTCTAGCTTCTCTTTTTGGGGAACTGTTTTCCAAAGCAGCGGCGCCATTTTACATTCCCAGTGGCAATGTATGAAAGCCCCACCTCGCTCGTGTTCTCACCAACTCTTTGATGATGGCCTCCTAGTGGGTGGTGCCCCTGGGGCTTTGGTTTGCACCTCCCTAATGACTGACGACGGTGAGCATCTCCTCATGAGGCTGCTGGCCTTTTGAACATCTTCTTTGGCGGACTAGCCGTTCAAGTCCTTTGCCCGTTTTTAGAGTGACTTGCCTGGCTTTTTGTTAACTGCGCTGTAAGAGTTCTTTCTATAGTTTGGGCACTAGTTCTTCTTCCCGTTCTGTAGGTTGTTTTTTAACTCTCTTGACAACGTCCCTTGCTGTTCAAAAGTTTTAAATTTTGACAAAGTCTAATTTATCTATTTTTGTTACTTGTGTTTTTTGCTGTGACATTTAAGAAACCATTGCCAAATCTCAGGTCATACAGATTTATCCCTGTGTTTTCTTCTAAGTTTTATGGTTTTAGCTGTTACATTTAGGTCTGGGATCCATTGTGAGTTCCTGTTTGTGGTGTGAGTTAAGGTTTTGTGCATGGATGGCCAGTTTTCCCAGCACCATTTGTTGAAAAGACTGTTCTTTCCCTTGGATTATCTTGGCACCCTTGTCTAGCTCAATTGGACATAAGTGTGAGCATATTCCTGGACTCGGTTTCTGACCCTCTGGTCCACGTGTCTGCCTGCCGCAGGAGCCACGTTGCCTTTGAAACCATACCTTGTGCTAAGTTTCTAATGTACAAGAGCGAGTCCTCCAACTTGCCCCGGCTGCCCTGGGTCCCTTAGGTTTCCCTGTGAATTGTAGGCTTAGTTGGTCGGTTTCTGCCAAAAAAAGCCAACTTGGGTTTTGAGAGGGACTGCGTTGGCTCTAGAGACCAGCCTGGGCAGTTCGGTCTTCTTGCCAGCCTTGTCTTCCCACCTGTGACCTCAGCGTGTCTTCCTGTTTCTTTAGTTTCCTTCAATGATGCTTTGTGATTTTCAGTGCATGCATCTTGTTTTTGTTAAATTTGTGCCTAAGCATTTTACTCTCTTTGGTGCTGTCGTGAAGGGAACTTTCTTCTCATTTCTTTTTGGCTTGATCGTTGCTAGCGTCTGCTCTCTTCCGAGTCGGCTTCATCACCTGGCGGCATGCTTGGGCATCTCCCCAGGTCACTCTCTCCACACTGACCTGGATCTTTCTCATGGCTGTGTCCTGTTCCTCTTCTGAAAGGGCTGTGCTGGTTGAACTATAATTGCAACGTATGCAGTTTTCGTGCTTAGTTACGGTCTGCAGAACTGGGGTGTTCGCGTCTCCTGGTGTGAGAGGTGAGGCCCTAATTGACGCCGTGTGTGCGTTGCCGTGGCGGCCGTTGGCCCCATTTTCCAGAGGCTGATTGCGCCTGCCAAGGACTCCGAGCGGCCAGGGGCAGCGCCAGGCTGGGACCTGCCGGGAGCCGGCACCGCTCTGCGCTGTGAAGGGGCTGCCGCGTGCGCTCTGTGCGCAGGGACACGGCACCGTGGCATGAATCCCGGGGGGGGGTTTGCCGCGCCACGCTGTGGCCAGCCTGGGCGGTCACTGGGTGTGTCTCCCGGCCGTCACCCGCCCCGGCGCAGCCACGCCCACCGTCCACGTCATTGCGTTTCAGGTACCAGCCTCCAAATCTCGCCATCTCCACTCTCTACTGGAAGGCATGGCCCCTCCTGCTCGTGGTCGCTGCCTTTAACCCTGAAAACATCGGTGAGCGTTCTCTCCGGGCAGCTCATGGACGTGTGGCCAGTGTCGTGTTCTCTTCCTCTGTGGCCATCTTGTTTGTCGGGACCTGGGGTTAGGTGACGGGCCAGGAGGGTGGGTCACGTTACGTGGGCGCATGTTGCAGCCGGGCCCGCAGTGTGCACTCTCCTTGCTCCCTAGGTTTGGCTGCCTGGGAAGAGTACCCCACGCTGAAGATGCTCATGGAGATGGTGATGACCAAGTACGTCTGCGTCTACCTGGGAGAGTCGGCGACCCCTTCGCTGCCCAGGGCGGCGGGCACATACCCCAAGGGGGCCCCAGCTCGACTCGCCCCCCCATCCTCACTCCGCCTTCCCTGCAGGCCCAGTCTCTACACCTGAAGCTGGTTGAGCTCTTGCCTTCTCTTGCCCTTGCCGTGGGGTGGGGGAGGGAATGTGGGTTGGGGTGCTGGTGGGGTGCTCCCGGGCGACGGCCGAGTGCAGGGGTCCTGTGGGCTCCCCCTGGGGCTGTCGGCAGTGGCTTGCGTGGGGATGGTGTGAAGCTGGGGGGGGATGGTGTGAAGCTGGGGGGCTACAGCAGGCGTCGGGAGCCAGGCACGATTATGACTTTGGTCCAGCAGGGCCCTGGCTCTGGGGCCAGAGCCAGTGACCTGCCCCTGCCCACTGTAAGGCCGAGGAAATGAAGCCCTGCACGGGGCCGGGGCGGCTTGGGAGTAGGCTGGCAGGTGGGTTCCTCCCATGCGGAGGGCAGCGGACAGGATAACGGGGCCTGAGGTGGCTGCATTGAGAGGAGCAGGCGTGTGGCCTGAGGCAGCGAGCCTTCCCCCTCCACGCACGTGGGAGCCACGGGAGGTGTGAGCGGGAGCCTTTGTGTGCCTTGCTGGAAGGCAGGCCGAGCGCAGAAAGGAGACTGACCTCTGGTGCTCCCAGAGCTGCCCCGTGGCCCCCCACGTCTGCCCCTAGCGGCCCCCATGCGAGCTGGCGGCCCCCACCCCCGGTGCGTGCCAAGAGCCCCCGGTGTGCACCGAGCCCTGGCCAGGCACCTGGGGGCCCCCAGTGCCGGGACAGTGGGAGGCGCGCTGTTGGGGCCACCACTCCGAGGCCTTGGGGGTGGACACTGCCGGTTTGGTTCTGTAGACGGCATAGTGCCGTTGTGCGGAGGAATTGCAGGTGCGGGTGCTGGGCGCCTTCTCGCGAAGCTCTGGGCTTCCACAGCGTTTGGATGCTGCCAGCTCGCGCTGGGCTGGGCAAGAGTCTCATGGTGAGCGTTGACCCCCCGTGACCTCGAGCCAGCCTGGGAGCAGGGGCGTGGCCACAGGTCCTCTCTGTCGGCCCCCAGCAACTACTCCTACCCTCCCTGCACCCTGACGGACGAGGAGACGCGTGCCGAGATGCTCAGCCGGGAGCTGCAGACGGCGCAGCGGGAGAAGCAGGAGATCCTGGCATTCGAGGGCCACCTGGCTGCCGCCTCCACTAAGCAGACCATCACCGAGAGCAGCAGCCTCCTCGTGTCCCAGCTCACGGGCCTGGACCCCCGGTATGGGCCGTGCTGGGCCCCCGCCCGTCCACCTGGCGCAGATGCGTGGACCCTTTGGGTCCCCTGGGCTGTGGGCTCTGAGGAGTTCGGTGTGGCCAAGGAGGCAGTAGGGCCTACCCCACCCGCCGCCTGGCCCCCAGCACTCCTCCCGTCCTCTGTGCACAGGTGCCCCGAGCTGCCTCTCAAGCAGGTGGGGTGGCAGGAGGGTGCCAGCGGGGCACGGGGGGTCTGTGGCTCTGAGATGGGCCAGGGACCCCATCCTGCAGTGCGGCTCCCAGGCCCTCCTGGGCTCTGGAGGGGCCACGTGGCTTCCTGACGCACCGTGCGCTCTGTGGCTTTCAGAGGCCCTCCCCGCAGACCCCCTCCTCACATCCTGGACCAGGTGAAAGGCCTCAACCAGTCCCTCCGCCTCGGGCACCTTCTGTGTCGGAGCCGCAGCCCCGACTTCCTTCTCAACATCATCCAGAGGCAGGTGAGCCCTTTGGGCTTGGGTCGGGGGACGTGGGGGGCGGGACAGGAGGGCAGAGCACGCGTGGACCCAGGCCCACCTTGCGGCCTGGCTCCTCAGCAGCCGAGCACCTGCCTTCTGTCCCACCAACCTGGCCGAGTACTAGACTTGCCGGGGTGTGGGCGCAATGAGCATGTGGGATGGCCGCTGCCCTTGGGCCGTGGCCGGGTGGGTGGGCAGGGAGGTGACTCGGGGAGGCGAGCTGGAGGGAAGGCGGCGGGCAAGGGCTGAGGTCCCAGCGCGCAGTGCCCCTGCGTCCACACAGGCCTCCTCGCAGTCCATGCCCTGGTTGGCCGACCTGGTGCAGTCCAGCGAGGGCTCCGTGGACGTGCTGCCCGTGCAGTGTCTCTGCGAGTTTCTGCTGCACGATGCTGCCGACGACACCCCCCCTGGGGAGGAGGACGAGGAGGGCGAGAGCAGAGAGCAGAAGGCACAGAAGCGGCAGGTCGGTGCCCCACGCTCCCTGGGCGGGCGTGCTCCGGGCTGGCCCTCATGGCCCTCCCTCCCCCAGAGGCAGCAGAAGCAGCGGCAGCTGCTGGGCCGCCTGCAGGACCTGCTGCTGGGCCCCAAGGCTGACGAGCAGACTACCTGCGAGGTGCTGGACTACTTCCTGCGGCGCCTCAGTTCCTCCCAGGTGGCCTCCAGGGCGCTGGCCATGAAGGTAAGAGCCGCAGCAGTGGAGGTGTGAAGGGTGCGGCCTGTCCCTCTCTGGCGCCGAGGCTTTACCTTTAAAGCCACCGGGTGAGCGCAGGCGGGTGAGCGCAGGGGGGCGGTTCTCGTCAGGCCCGTGCCGGCGCGTCCTGTGGTGACGCGGCGCGCTCAGCGGCCCTGGCTCTCCTGCCGCCCCGGGAGGTGCATGAGAGGGTTAGAGAGCGGCTCCTGCTGCCGCCCTCACCCCGTTCATTCTAGTAGCTGACGGGAAGCGGCACGGCCGCACGTGCCCCGCTCCTGCGTCAGCTGCACAGCGCGCTCTGCCCTGCCCGCTCAGCTGCCGGCCCTGCCTCTGTCCTCCGGAACGGGAGGCGGCCTCTGACCACAGGCCTGGCTGCGCATGTCGCCACAGGGTCTGTCTCTGGTGCTGTCTGAGGGCAGCCTGCGGGACGGGGAGGAGCAGGGGCCCCCCCAGGAGGAGGATTCGGGGGACGCCGAGATGCTGCAGGGCCACCAGTGGCTGCTCAGGGACCTGCCCAGGCTGCCGCTGTTTGACAGCGTCAGGGCCACGACCGCGCTGGCACTGCAGCAGGTGAGTGCAAGCGGTGTGGGGCCGGAGGGGCCGCGGGCGGCCGCCCCAGTGCTCAGCCTCTGCCTCCACAGGCCATCCACATGGAGACGGACCCGCAGTGCGTCAGCGCCTACCTGGTCTACCTGTCCCAGCACACGCCGGTGGAGGAGCAGGGCCAGCACAGCGACCTGGCGCTGGTGAGGGGCCGGCTGCGGCCCGGCGGCGCATGGGGAGGGGCACGCCCGGCCACCTCTTTTGTTGCCGCTGATCTCTTTCAGCCGCTCTTAAACTGCGAGGGCCCAGAGCCCGCGTGACGGTGCCTTGCCGAGGTGTCTGGGGGGTGCTCCCTGCAGGGAGGCTGGGCGGCGTCCTCAGCCATGCCCAGCGCTGGGCTCTCTGGCAGCCAGGGCCCCTCAGCCCCTCTTGCTTATGCTGTTCTGTCCTGGGTGTTCTTTGTGTACAGTGTGACCTAGAGTGAGTTGCCAAGGGCCCCAGATCTTTGTAAGACAGACAGGCGGGTCGATGGGTGGATAGACGGGTGGGTGAGCAGGTAGGTGGACGGGAGGATGAGTAGGTGGACAGCTGGGTGGGGTGGGTGACGAGGTGAATTCTTCAGGTGGAGGGACCCTTCTCCAAGCCCGGCTCCTTGCTGGGGCTGGCGTTGAGAGCACCCCTGGTGGTCTACACCTTGGCCTGGGTGCTCGGCGCTCACCAGCGGTCTGCAGGCCGGTGCTCTTGGCGTCGGTGCTGCAGCTCAGAGCAAAGAGCCTGGGCTCAGGCCGCCAAGGCAGGCCTTGGGGGCAGCCTTTCCCTCTGTCTTGGCCACAGGTGTCTGGTCGTTCGCTGGCTGGTGTCAGCGTGTGTGTCCTCCTCACATGCTTTCTCCTTGGTCTGGGGTAGGGGTTTTGGTTTCCCGCTGCCAAAGTGTTAGACGAGCGGCTGGCTTACAGTAGGAGTTTCTAGGCTTGTGGTGTGAGAGGCCGGCAGGGCCCCGTCCCTGGCTGCCGCAGTCTGTGGGCTCCTTGGCTTTTCTGCCATGGCAGTGCTTGTGGTGGCATCTGCTCCGTTCCCCTCTGGGCACTGGATCCGGCTCTGGCTGCTCCCCTGCCATCCCTGCGTCCTCTGGGAAGCTGGCCTGAGCAGCCCGTCCGAGGTCCAGCTTATGAAGGGTCTGCGCCCACGGCGGGTGAAGGGCCTATTTTCAGGTTGTCATTTTGCCACCAGACCTCACATCCAGTCTGGAGGTGCCAGTGCTGTCGAGGGTGTCCTCCCCACAAGCCACAGCCTGGGGGGGCCGCTGGTCTTGCAGCCCTCCTTTCTTGCTGTCGGCCACCAGTGGGGCCGGTTATTTCCCAGCATTGCGGCGGCATGGGCTTTGCAGTGGGTCGGGCGTGAGGGGGGTGGGGGGCTGGGAGAGCACTGACCACCCCTCACCCCCAGGACGTGGCCCGGCTGGTCGTGGAGCGCTCCACCATCATGGCGCACCTCTTCTCCAAGCTCTCCCACAGCGCCACATCGGACGCCGTGCTGGCCGCCCTCCTTGCCATCTTCTCCCGCTATGTGCGGCGCATGCGCAAGAGCAAGGAGGGGGAGGAGGTCTACAGCTGGGTGAGGCCCACTTCCTTCCCCCACCCCAGGCTGTGGCCCGCACTCCCTGGCCCTGCCTCACCGCGCCCTCTCCTTGCAGTCGGAGTCCCAAGACCAGGTTTTCCTGCGCTGGGCCAGCGGGGAGGCGGCCACCATGCACATCCTTGTGGTGCACGCCATGGTCATCCTGCTGACGCTGGGGCCGCCCCGAGGTGAGGGTGCCTGCGGGGCCCTGCTGGGGTGAGGGCGCGTTGAGAGGCGCTCTCTGTAGAGCCGTGCAGGTCCAGGCGACCCCCGAGGTGGGCAGAAGAGGAGGTGACTGGGACCCCCCCGTCCTAGAACGAGAGGGGCGTGGTCTCCCCACTGGCAGGGAGCAGGGGTCACAGGCGGCGAAGCACGAGTGGGGCCTGGGGCTTTGTATTTGACTTTCCCGGGGATGTGGACCCAGGTGGGAAGCAGGGAGGAGGGGAGAAGTGGTCGCTTCCTGTAAGCAGGCATCAGCGGCGCTCACCAGGGCAGTGTGACGGGGTGAGAAGGCTCCCATTTCGTCTTAACTGGCTACGCAGAGGTAAAGCTGCTCCTCTCACGGTAGGGGCGAGGCCTAAACAAGTGAGCTGTACAGAGCCCCAGGCACACGGCAGGTGGTCGTGGAGCCTGCGGCCTCCGCTTCCCGGCTGGAAGGGAGCGAGCCGGGCCGGAGCCGGGCCTGGAGCCGGGCCTGGAGCCGGGCAGGGGTCGGCTGGGGGGCCCTGGGGGGGTGCAGCAGGGGGGCTCACTCTGTCGTGGGCTCTCTCGAAGCTGGTGACAGCGAGTTCCATGCTCTGCTGGACATCTGGTTTCCGGAGAAGAAGCCGCTGCCCACCGCTTTCCTCGTGGACACGTCAGAGGAGGCGCTGCTGCTGCCTGACTGGCTGAAGCTGCGCATGATCCGCTCGGAGGTGCCGCGCCTGGTGGACGCTGGTATGGGTGCCTGGCTGCTGTGGGCTGCCTCCCTCCCCCAGGGGCCGCGTCTTGTCCTCTCGGGTGCAGGTGAGAGGGCGGAGGCCCTGTGGCCTCAGGGTCCTGGGCGGGGTCTGTCTGCCGTGCCCTTGGCAGAGACTCACCGAGCTCCTGCCACACCAGGCATGGCCCTGGGCACACGGAGGGCGCCGTTTGGACCCGTGTCGGCCTGCCCGAGCAGGTTGGCCTGGCCCAAGGCGTCATGTTCCTGGGGGTCAGGAGGAAGGGGCCATCACCTTGGGCCCAGGGGTCGTGGTGAAGGTGCTGGGCTTTCCGGCTGGCTGTGGACGGCAGCCACAACGAGGAAGGGTTTTCCCATGAGGAGCCAGAGGCCAAAGCCTGGGCTGGGGCCGGCCCGCGGGAGCGTGGAGGGTCCCTGTGCCGAGGCAGGTGTCGCCTGCAGCCCTGCAGGACCTGGAGCCCCAGCAGCTGCTGCTCTTCGTGCAGTCCTTCGGCATCCCTGTCTCCAGCATGAGCAAACTGCTGCAGTACCTGGACCAGGCGGTGGCCCACGACCCGCAGACCCTGGAGCAGAACATCATGGACAAGAGTGAGGCACTGCGGGCAGAGGAGCGAGGAAGGCCGGGGGCCTCACGTGGTGCGGGGAGCCCAAGGGGGCGCAGGGAGCTCTGGCGCCCCTCACGGGTCCTGTGCCGAGAGACCTGGGAGCCCCGCTTCCAGAGTCTGTGGGAGCTGGAGGAGCTCTGCTGGGGCACTCGTGATTTCTGCGGTGGGCACCCTTGTCCGTCGCTCAGGCTCCGTGGCTGAGCCCAGGCTCCGTTACAGATTACATGGCCCACCTGGTGGAGGTGCAGCATGAGAGAGGTGCTTCCGGAGGCCAGACGTTCCACTCCCTGCTCACGGCCTCCCTGCCCCCCCGGCGAGGTAGCACCCTGGCCTCCGACCCCCAGAACGGAGCTCGGGCCTTGCCCGACCTAGAAGCCCTGCAGCTGCTTCCCTTGGCGCTTGGCGCAGTCGCCTTCTGGCTCAGGCCATGGCCTGTGGGCCTCCCCCAGCCTGAACGGGCCCTTCTCCCTGGGGTGGCCGCGTGGCGGGGGGGCGTGCAGTGCCATCCTTGGGATCTGAGTGGGAAGAGCTCCGGTCGACGCTGCCCCTTGTCTGCAGACAGCACAGAGGCGCCTAAGCTGAAGAGCAGCCCAGAGCACCCCGCGGGCCCGGGGAGGGTCCGAGCTGCAACGCCGATCCGGGCGCTTGGCCCCGAGGACGACCTGGCCAGCGTGGTCCTGCAGGTGCTGGCGCTGGGGCCACGTGGCGTAGGCAGAACCTCACGCACCCACCGTGTCTCTTCTCCCGGGGGCTGGTCCCTGGGAGGCGGCCTGAGGGCGAGTCCCCTGGAGCCTGAGTCTGGTGCAGGTCCCGGCTTTCCTCTCCCCAATTAACCAGCATGCGGCCTCATGCCTCGGTTTTCTCATCTGTGAAACCGGGATGGCAATGGCGTCTCCCTCGGGTTTGCTTGGGGACCAAATGGGCTACAGCACCTCGAGTGTGGAGTACACGTCCGGCCCTGTCCTTGCCCTGGCCTCGGGCACATCGGCTCCTTCGGGCGCCGCTCTGGCCGAAGTGTGCTCTGGCACATGCCCTCTGCACATGTTGCAAGGCATGAGTCCGCCAGCCTTGTTCTCACGCCACACCCAGCCCCCCAGGCCTGCCTCGCCCCCTACCCACGGGTTTTGGGGGTTTCTCTAACGTCTACTGAGGCGTGGTTTGCGTACCGCTCGAGTTGCCTGCTCAAGTGTATGATTCCGGGGTTTTACGTGCCCCGCCCCTTGCAGACCACTCTCCTGTCTGCCCATCTCAGAGCCGGGGAGGTGGGGTTTGCAGAGTTGCGCAGGCTGCTGTCCATGCCCTCAGGCCCTGGCTCCTCCCGGGTGAGGAAGCCTGCAGGGCCGGCCCTGGGCACCTCCGTCCTGGGCGCCAGCCGCCTGCAGGTAGACAGGTGTTGGACCCCTCGCTCCCCGTCAGCACAGGCCCTGAAAGTACCCGGTGGGGGCTGCCACGGGCAAGGCCTGCCCCTGAGGCTGCCCAGGTCTGGCACGGCAGCCCCCAGAGGGAAGGCCAGGGGTCCACCCGGCTTCTCTGCCCTCCCTTGACTCTGCTCTCTACTGTTCCAGATCTTCCCGCTGGGCCCCGACCCGCGGTGGCAGAGCACAAACCCCCGGCCCCTTGCCCTGGCCTTGCAGCAGGCCCTGGGCCAGGAGCTGGCCCGCGTGCGCCAGGGCGACCCCGAGGTGGCAGGCGTCACGGTTAGGCTCCTGCAGGCCATGGCCACCCTGCTGGCCTCCTCCCACGGTGGCGCCCTGGCCATGGCCGTGCACCAGAGCCACGTCCTCGCCTGCCCACTGCTGCGTCTGCTTGACCAGTACCAGGTGGGTCTCTGCGGGGCCGAGGGGCTGGGGGGCTGCTGGCAGGGGCCCCCTTAGCCCCGGGGCCCTCAGGAGCGCAGAGTTCAGTGGTGTCAGGCATTGCCCACGTGCCTCCAGCCCCCTCCACGGCCACTGCCGCCCAGGGCTCCTGGCGCTGCCCCACCTCTGGGGCCCTTGGCGTCTTAGCTCTGAAACGAGAGGGGAGATTGGCCCTTAGGGGGCTGGAGGGTTCCCAATTTTCCACAATGGAAGTTTTTAAGAAAACAGAAGAGTTGAAAGGATGGTACGATCTTCACCCATATAGCTGTGTCGTTCAGTATTTAGCAGTTTGTAAGCTCGCTCTGTTTGCATTTGTGTGTAGATGGGTTTTACGTGTGTCTGTCTGTATTTATTTCCCCTGAACCGTGTGGAAACGAGCTGCCAGGAGCAGGCCGCTGGCCCAGCTGTGAGGGCCCCGCCCTTGCGCGGCCTCTGGGCCCTTCCCTGCACCCCGGGCTTGGCGCTGGCGTTGCCCTCCGTCGGCAGCCCTGTGCCGCTTGTCCCCACAGCGCTGCGTGCCTCAGGACACCAGCTTCTCGTCACTCTTCCTCAAAGTGCTCACGCAGCTGCTGCAGTGGCTGGACGGCCCCACGCGGGGCGACGGGCCCCTCCTGGCCCAGCTCAAGCTGCTCGTCACCCAGTACTCTGCCAGGCGCAGGATCAGCGACGGTGAGGGGCAGTGGGCGAGCGGGAGAGCCTGCCGAGACGGGCACGGCGGCCCCTGCAGACCGTGCCTTCTCTGCTCCATCGGGGAGGCTGGCTGCCTTGCTAGCACAGGGAGGAGCCTGGCAGCGCCGACGGCACCAGGCAGTGGAACGGGCACCAACGTGACGGGGCTGGGCATTTGGGGGGTCTCGAGGAAGCCTGGTGGCTGCAGGCCGCATCCTCTCCGGGGGCCTCCTGCTCGGGGAGCAGCCGGGGTGGGGAAAGGCCCCAGAGCGGGCCCCGGCTGCCAGGCCCTAATGCCTGCCTGTCCCGCAGTGCGCACAGGCTTCCTTCACCTGGCGGAAGCCCTGGCCTTCCGCCGCGACGCGGAGGTGGTCGGCACCACGGCCCGGGCCCTCATCGCCACGCTGCGGGCTGGGGAGAAGTGTGGCGCGGAGCCTGAGCTCGTGGGCAGAGGTGCGCCGGGCCTGGCCTGGAGGGGGCATCTCCTGCGGCTGTCTCCCTGGGGGGTGGGGGGGGGAAGGAACCCCCCCTGCAAGCCCCGCCCCCACCACCTGCCCTCCTGAGCTTTTGCGCACACAGCAAGTGGTACCCGAGTGCCGGCTGCAACCCCTGCCTCCCTTCACGAGGGCCTCGTGGGCTGGGCCGGGTCCGCTGCCCTGGGCCTCACGTCCTCTCGCCCACATAGTCCTCCAGGGCCTGATCGAGGCGCGG
>JAQZBX010073613.1:0-14891 GCA_029593785.1 Cabassous unicinctus | reverse complement strand
ATTTCAACAGGGAAACATAAGCTTTTATGCAAATTCAAGAACATATGGAAAAGAATGAAAAAAATATGGCATTTAATGGGAAACATTGGCATCAATGCAACATGAGAGAGAATGAAGGCTAGAGGAGTTAATTACTCATAGATATGATAGTTCTTTTCATTTTAAAATATCAGATAAGGGAGAAAAGTGAGAGAAAATGCATACCAATTATTTTTACTAAACTAATAGCTTATTAACTAAAATATCTTAGAAATTTTAAATGAGTATAAAACTATGTTGGTACTTGGAAGAGTCTGGGAAACATAGATGTTTATTGTACTCTATGGGTTAAAAACAGATTATAATAAATTATGCTGAGTTGAAACCATCATATACTAAAGGGAAAGGGTAGGAAATCTGGAAATCTGGTACCAAATAGAAATTGGTTTAAATAGTTCTTATGTAGCACTTAACACTCAATATGTAGGAAATAGGTGGAATGATGTTTCATCTTTGGATCACCATGATTTAAAAATCCAAAAACTATGGATCCTGAAATACTTGACCGGCTGTGATAGAACTGGAAAAGTAAATGGTCAGTTTGAAGGAGGGGCTGGGATTGGTGTGGTGGGAAACAGTGAAGCTTAATAGGCTCAGGAGTTCTGGTGAAGGAAGTATACCATGTCTCAAGGAATAGCATCACAGAAAAAACTGACTTTGAAAGCATGCCTTTTCTCATAATTTTTCATGTGTTAATATGTTTTCTTATTATTTCATTATTCATTTGGTTGATTATGCTATCTAGGCTAAGAAAGAGCAGAAACAGTCCACATGAATCTAATGAATGTTTGGAGAGAGAAAGAGAGAGAGAGAGAGCTTGAAGAATCAAATAAAAAGAGTTCATGTTAATAGTTGCAAGGCAGAGACATGTGTAATCAGTAACAATGGGGTTATCAGAGATATCAATCTTAAGTTGAATTTCCAAATGAAATTAGTATCAACAGTTATAGTGGTGGAAATGAAGTGAAGATAAAAATAATTTTCCATGTATTGAGCAAGTAATAGATTACAACCACATGTAAAATTGGAGAGGCTCTGATGCAACAGTAGCCTCCTATATCTATGTAGATTGTGTTTGGGCATCAATTAATGATATTCAGTGTTAACACTAATAGAAAACTTCTAATGAGTCAGTATATATAGGCATTACCTATAGTAAGTCAATCAATCTTCCAGGTGAACAAACCCATTGTTCTGCTAGTATGTGATGAAAATTAACAAAACTTGGTTACAAGCTCTAAAAGAATCCATTTTTCCCTTTTTTCCTTTCTTTTGTAGTAACACATATACAATTAAAAATTTCCTACCTCTTTCAAGTGTACCATTCACTGATATTAGTTATATTCAAAGTATTGTGCTACCATTACCAAGATCCACTACTCCAACTTTTTTTTCACCTGAAATATAATCTGTGCACTTATTAAGCAATAAATCTTGCTGCTCTCCTGCCCTTGGTAAACTCGAATCTACTATCAGTCTCTATGAAAATTGCTTTATTGCTAGTCCTACCCTAGAAGTAAGATACAGAAGCAGGTCTTGTAGGAGCTTAAGGTAATACTGTGTTACATCTTACTAAACAAAATGAACAAAAAAGAATAAAATTAGATAAATTTTGTTTGATAAATATACTTATGATAATTTCCCCCTCACATTGATTCTCCATTTTCTTTAGGGATTTTATGCCTTTGTATCCACGTGCTAGGCACCTTCTTCAAAGATGCCCAGCTTCACCATGGTAACTGAATTCCTGCTTACAAGATTTTCTGATGTGTGGAAGTACAGAGTATTGCATGCCATTCTATTCCTCCTGATGTACTTGGTAACCCCTGATGGGGAATTTTCTCATTGTCACGTTAACCTCCCTTGACAAGAAACTTCACACACACATGTACTTCTTCCTCAAGAATCTTTCTATCTTGGACATGTGCAACATTTCTGTCACTTTACCCAAGACTTGTGTTATAATCCTGCTTGACAACAAGGCAATTTCCATGGCTGGATGTGCAGCTCAGATCTTCTTTGTGTTTGTATTTGATATAACAGAGCTGCTGTTCCTCACTGTCATGGCCAATGACCAGTCTGTGGCCATCTTCCATCCCCTCCACTACCCTGTGATCATGAGCCATCAGGACTGTGTCCAGATAACTCTGGCCTCTGTACTCAGTAGCATGCACTATGCAGTATTCCACATGGGCAACAGATTCTAGCTGCCCTTCTGTCAGTCCAATGGTTCCATGAGCTCTTATGTGACATTCCCTGTCTGCTGAATCTCTACTGTTCTGACACTTCAAGTAATGAAATTTTAATTTTTATCTCTGCTGTGATGGTTGCTGGTGGCTCTTTTGCCTTCATTACCATTTCTTATAGTCACATATTTTCTACTATGCTCAGATTTCCAACCAGGAGAGATTGAGTTAAGGCTTTTTCCACCTGTGTCCTTCAAATGCTGGTGGTGACTCTTTCTCAGCTCAGGTGCTGCTGTATATATGAAGCCAACCTCCAGCTCACCCACAATTCAGGATATGCCTACTTCCATTTTCTATTCTATAGCCCCTCCTTTCTTAAAACCTATAATTTATAGTCTTAGAAACAAACAAATAAAAGAGGCTGTAGAGAAAATTATGAGCAAATATCTTCATTCAGAAGAATGGTAGGAAAATTATTTCAAGAGACTTCCATGTTGATGAGTTGACATGCAAAATGATTCAATATTAACTTTATTGCCTATTTTCAATTTTGGGGGTCCTAACATGAGAACTAAGAAATAGTCATATTATGTGTCAGATATAAACAATGAAAACATATTTCATTTTGAGGCTTTACATCATAAAATTGCACATGCTGATACCTGAAACCTGGTTGCTTAAGGCTATTTACTAAAGCTTCCTTGCTAAATAAGTTTCTTTCCAATTGTTCTTTAAATCTAGAGGATCATATATTAGAACAGCTATATATTAAATTTATCTGTACTATTTATGCAGTTATAAAACTGAATCATCTATTCATTCATAAATTTAAAATATCCCTAAAATGTATATAATAATAACTTTTATCTTAATAAAAGAGAAGCATCAGACAAAGGTATAGTTTGTAAGAATGATCAATAATATTTCATCCAGTTTTTCATAATATGCAAGGATAGATTTTTAATAAAACATTTTGCTCAATGTAAAAAATATTATTTACAAACTATTTTTCAGTGGTAAATTTAGAACATTTGTGATTAAGATTATTTGTTGGAAGGTAACACAATCCTCATTACAAGAATACAAAAATAAGGTAAATGTATTGAATTTCAATTATAAAGCTTCTGATTCATTGTTTCAATATATTAAGAAATAATATATTGGAAATATGAATTTAAGAAGAACTTCATAAAGGTTTTACACATATGAAGGTCCATAATCTCTACAGAAATGCTTGATATATGCACAATAGTTCCTAGTGAGTGAAAAATAATTGGCCATATTGGATAAATATATTGAAAACATATGTATTATTCAGAATGCAGTATTCAGTTTCTTGGTCTGTGCATTGGGAACCCTATTGCAGTAACTAAAAATAGCACTACCCCTACTTTTATTTCTATGATTGTTATTATCCCAGTGTGCTGATATGATCCTTAATTGATGATATAAATGCTTTGCCAACTATTATGCTGTGTGCATTTATTTTTATTGCATAGCATTTGCACTAAAATGATACTATTGCTACTGGAGATGGTGTCCAGGTGTCTAGGTTCCTGGATTTGTAACAAGAAAGAAATTAAGGATGAGCCATAAATTAAATAAACAAGCATAGAATTTATTGGGGAGTAAGGCAAGAGAACAAAAGTATGCCTTCAGGGAAATGAAGGTGGAGAAGGAAGAAAATACAAAGTTCTGCCCTGGGGTCCCATATTTATGGGGGTACAGGATCCCAGGGTCTGCATTGATGAGCAAGGGTGTGGGGTGCCAAGGGGTGTGGGGAGTGCTGTCCCATGGTAATTGGCTTCTGGCTGCTATCCATGACCTCTGCAGGGAATGTTGACTTGCAGTGATTAGCTTTTGATCACTGTCCACAATGTGTGATGTCACTGTCCATAAGATGTGGGATAACATGGAAACTAGGTTGGTGGGTGGTGGTGATACCTCTTTCACTTTTTCCCTCTTTGCTGGCTTCCTTCTGATAATTCAGCCTTTGGGTGTGTGCTACAAGCTGCAGGGTGTATGTGCTTGTAAGCTGCCCTTCCTAACTTGCCTATGTGACTAAGAAGGCTAATGCTAGCAAATGGGCTAATGCCTCACTTCTCTTACTAGGCTTATTAGTTTTTGTCCCCTTCATCCTGAGGTCCCACTTCTATCATGCCTCATTATGTCCCCAAGTTCATGAGTATGCATTTGTCCATTATCTATATTTTCAATTGTGGGAAATGCATGGTTTAACATATAATGGGTAAATATTAATATAATTTAAAATAGTAACAGCAAAGTAAATTTGAATACAGGTTCTCATATATTTCCCACAAACAATTTAGATATTTAATTTGGGTCTTTTTTGTCTTCTTGCCTTTAAACATTTTTAACACATGGAAAAGTGTTATAATAGCATTTTAAATTTAATTATCTGCTAATACTAACATATACCTCAGTTCTGGTTGATTTTTATTGATTGGCTGTTACATTGATCATGTGTTGGGTTTTCCTGTTTAGTGTGTGTGTGTGTGTGTGCATGTGTGTGTGTGTGTGTATGTGTGTGTGTCTGGTACTCTTTGATTGGATGCTGGATACTGTGAATTTTACCTTTTGGGTTTTGGATATATAGTGGTCCTATAACTATGCTTGAGGTTTCTTCAGATTCATAATTAAGTTATTTGTATACAATTACTTCTTTTTGGGTGTTCATTTATTTGTTTATTATAGGGCTAATTAACTGAGGTAAGAGCTCCCTGAATATTTCATCACATGTTCCCTCTTACATATGTGCCCAATATCTGCCTACAATTCCCTCAAAATTTGGCTAAGAAAATATAACCAAATACTATGTTTGAACTTTATTTTTCCTTGGATGCCACAAGGAGCCCTTTGGTACCAAATTAAAATGAATCAATTGTTTTCCTGAATAATTCAATTACACCATTAAGTGATATTGTAGATGATAAATACCACAAAATAAGCAGTATGGACATAAATCTAAATTCTGAACAGCATGAAAACTAGGACTGGAAGTTCCTAGCTGAACTACAAAAAAAAACTGTCGACATTTGTAGCAGTTATCCATTTTTCCTTATTTTTACAGAAATAGAAATTATAGAGAAACTATGGAATATATGTTAGAATTTGCAATTTTCCCCACTTCTCAAATCTTACAAAGGAGGCTTACTATTGAACACAATTTTTTCAATCTGTTTTTTTAGATTTCTTGAATGATTTTTCTGCTATAAATCTCACCAACTAGTAACCAAGCATGAATATTGAATGGGGCCAAAATTGTACTATACAACTATACTATAGGGGTATTTCAGCCAAAAATGAATTGGTTTCCTCTAAAAATTCTTCTTGGGGTTGTGGCATAAAAGTAAGTATTGGTTATTATACACAATTGGAACTTGTTTTTTGTTTTTTTAAATATGTTGATGTCTGCATTCAGGAATAACATTAATAGGTTGAAATGAGGTGTAGAGTGGGTGAAACTGGAATACATATATTATAATATTGCATACTACATTATGTTCAAAGTGAAATTCCTCATGATAGAAAATCTCTTATGTCTTTTTGTATATTTATGTATTCTAAAAATCCTAGATAATATCTGTGTCCTGTGAAAGTCTCCTTTCACAAGAGACTTATAGTTAAAATAAGTCTTTTAACATTTAATGTTTTTAATTGTTGCTCTCTTTCTTTGTCCCCAGGGTTTACCCACAAGGGTTTTGAGCTCTTTGACATTAAAAAGGATATGATACCTTACACAAAAACTGTGTTAATTCCCATGTTCCTGTTGCACAAAATTTCTTATTGTAAAAATACTTCAATATAAACAAAAACATCCCCAAAACTTCTGTAAGATGGATACCTAGCAATAGCTAATGAAATAAGCTTTCTTCTTAATTTTAGAAATAGAGTTTACATTTCAATTTTCTGGCCAACCTAATTCATAACAAGTCTTTTTTAAGTGCTACTCTTCTGTAGGATTCAGTAAATTCATAGCTATTAGGAAACTTACATAAAGCAGAGTTTTCCTTATATTTTCTGGAATATTGGGTAGGTCCTCTGGGTCTATCAGAACTTTTCAAACAGTCTTGACCAGATGCAATTATGACTCCATCAACATAGAAATTACCTTCTGAATCAGACCGCATTTAATCATAGTACATTTAAAAGTTACCTCTTTGGTTACTTTATAAACATGAAGTAGTTTTGAGGAAAATTAGAATAAACTTTAAAAAATAAAATACATAAAACCAGTTATTATGCTCTAAAAACTCTTAAGGATCATAATGATTTCCACTTATAAATACAATATGGCTATTTCAGTCAAAAAGGACAAGGGCTTTTCTATAAATCCATATACTATAAAATATTTTAAATAAGGTTGAATCTCTGGATATAACAATTGGTAATAAACTGAATTCATCAAATTGATTGTGGAAAAATGTCCTTGTTCAAATTTGACTATTTTCTTTTTGTTTTAAATTCAGTAATATTTGGGCATGAAGGTGTTCAGATATGTGAGATATAATGCACAAAATTTACCTCATACTATTGTCCCACAATATGAGCTTTGGAAAGAGAAAGGCCCCCTCATCTAAGCAAGGTTCATATGCTATATTGGTGGTCTAACAGTTATACATTTGTAGTTCCTGAAGTAACTTGTGGAAGTACAAATTCCCGGGAAGTTCAAAGATAGTGGTTTACAAAGCTAATTGTTTCTTAGGAGGGAGGTGGGAGAGGGAAAGAAAAGGACGACTCACTGAATAAGTTAGCTACATTTTGACTATCATTACAATGACAATCATAACAAAACTGTTGTCCAAGTTTTTTTGTGTAAGCTCAATAAAATGCTTTAATTTTGCTTTCTGAAAAGGAGCTTAACAATAGACTTGGTCTAAATTATTTCCTGACCAAATAATGTGGTGAATGTGGTCTGTGTAACACCTCCTGTTCCCTAAGTCACCAATGTAAAAATTTAAGGACCATGCTGATTTTTGCTCTTAGTGGGACACACCAAGCAATCAAAACTATTCCCATGATTTGGGCTTGACCAAAATAGGATGAGGAAGGGGCATTGTAAAAATATTACTTAGGTTTCTTGGTCCTAATTCATGCTGTTGTGAGGTTGAAGAGAGGGAAGTGTGGATTCCTCAAGGTTCTTGGTTATGTTGCATAAATGGATTTAAGAACATTCCAGTTTAGTTAGGCCATTAAAAAGAATTCATTGGGAAATGGGAGAAAGAACAGAGATGGCTGAGATATGGGAGAGAAAGAATGAAATACACACCAAGATTTGTTGCGGGCTCCTCTAGGCAGAGAGCCACCTCTGCCATGTGTGGTAACCTTTTAAACTGTTAATTATTCCTCCTCCTTGCTAATGATAAAGGGATGGCTCTAGCTTTTATAGGTTACTCTACCAAAGGTTCAGGCCAATGATGAGGGCTGTTTGGAATATACAGGGCCAAGGGGAGGTACTAGAAAAATAGGGATCTCAAGGTCTCAATGAGGACTTGCAGCCATGTTGTCTCTCAGCCATGTTGTCAGTTGGCCATGTTGTGGCTCATCTTCTACTCATTTCCCTGAATAACCTGCCTCAACTCTCCCCTCAGAAAAATCACACTCTTGTTCTTAAGAGTCAATGATCATTATTCTGTATTTACTTCCTGCTGGTTAGGGCAGTAGTCCCTGCATGACAGGGCATAAAATTCTCTGGCTCCTTTATTGAGGTCGAGGATAGATGGGTCTGACACTGTGCTTGGAACTGGATGATATTTCCATGTGACTAAGATCTTGTTTTGGAAGGCATTGACTCTGGAAGAAATAAACTTAGTTAGAATTTTGAAGATATATAGCCCCACTAAAAGAATAAAGAAGATAGTGGTAAGTGGGCCCAAAAAAGGGGACCAGATATGAGAAAATGGACCACAGGAATGAGAAAGGTACAGGTGCCCTCAGAGACTGCATCCCCCTGAAGATGTTGGGCTTCATTTTTCAAGTTTCAAATGCTAGGACAATTCCAGACTGATTTATATAGAAACACCATTTTCCCTTAAGAAATAGGCATATTTCCCCCTGTGCTGCTGTTAGCATGTTTTCCGGCTCTGTGATTTTGCAGCACCACAGCAGCAAGAGAGTCTGTTAGCTGTCTTAGGACTTTTAAGGCATGGCTCGTTTCTTCTATGCTGTTAGCTCTAGGGAGAGATTGTAATAGATAACAGGGTGTGGTATCAATTGCAAATCCCAGTTTTCCATTATGATGGTGACGCCTAAGACAGCTAAGAGGGGGATGAGAAGAGGTATTTCCCTTTTAGTTATTGTATAGGAAGAAACTACAGGAAATGAAAACAAACAAGATTTCTTAAGGGGTGTCTGACTTGCCTTCCCCCTAGCAATAGGCATTTGGGCTAGAGTTAGAGGGAACAGCTGGCTTTGACAGACACTACTTTAACTTTATCTCTTGAAGAGGTATTTCAGGCCATCCAATGGCTGACACTTGCACATCCCATCAGGTGCTTCTGATAAGTTGGTACTTACTTGGGCAGCTGAATTCACTCAGGCTAAATGCATGCAGATGGCAATTCCATTAATAGCTGTGGGATTGATAAGACCCATAGAGTAAGGTCCCTTCCATTTTTGCTCTAATTGAGATTGAGGCTTGTTCTCCTGCCAGGATTTGATAAGAAACTGGTTTCCAGGTCCTGGGTGAGGAAAGGTTACCCACAGACCATCTTGAAGGGCCTAAGCTGAAGTGGGTCATAACCAAATCATTTGCTGTTTCCCTTCTGGTGGGAAATGCTTAGCCTGGGCAGGATGGCGTGTGGGTTTGCCAATCCTCCCCAGGGTATGAGCAGGACTGGCTCTCGAATAAGTTGCCCATTTTTTAAGTGGGCTGTTTGTCTTTTTATTTTCAAGATGCAAGATTTCTTTGTATATGCTGGTTATTAGGACCTTATTGGATAGATGGCTACCAAATATTTTCTCTCATTGAATAGGCTGCCTTTTCACTTTCTTGACAAATTCCTTTGGAGTACAAAATTTTTAATTTTAAGGCCATCCCATTTATCTATTTTTTCTTTCATTGCTCTTGCTTTAGGCATATAGTTTATGAGACCATTTCCTGGTACAAGATCTTGTAGAAGCTGCCTAAATTATCTTCTATGTCTTGGCTCTTATATTTTGGTCTTCGATCCACCTTAAGTTAATTTTTGTATAGGGAGTGTTATGGTGATCCTCTCTCATTCTTTTGGATATGGATATTCTTTTGGATCCAGTTCTCTAAGCGCCACTTTTTTTTGAAGAGATCATTCTGTCCCAGTTGAGTGAACTTGGTGTCCTTGTTGAATATCTGTTGCCTGTATAAGCAAGAATCTATATCAGAACACTCAACACTGTACCATTGGTCAGTATGTCTATCCTTATGCCAATACCATGCAGTTTTGACCATTGAAGCTTTGTAGTATTTTTTAAGAGTCAGTTATAAGCTTTATTTATTGGGACTTACAGACAGGAGAGAATCCCTCTGGTAGCACACAGTCTGATCAAAGGTAGTGCCCCACAAAGAATTGGGAAAATGAGGGGCAATATAGGGTCTCCAAACAAAGACATTTCATAACAGAGTTTCTGCTAGGGTCACATGAAGTACATAAATGATGTCTGGTGGTGTTACTCTAGGAAGGAATTGTATATACTAGAAAAAATTACAGTCTATGAAACTATCTGCATACTGTTTTCCTGTAAGGAGGTTTGTTATATTTTAATTTTTGTCCTGCAGACTTCAGACTGAGTTTCCCTGAGGGAGGGGAATCCAAGGCCAGGGACCTACTGGACCCCCACAATTCACCCCTATGAAACAGTCTGCATTGCCCACAGGACACAGAATGCATTTATATAAAAACAGTACAGCATACAACAGAATACAAAAAGTCCTCCATTAAAAGCTAGTAACCTTCTAAAGACATGTAGTCAAGGCCAAGAAAGGGAGTTAAACTAATTAGACAGGGGATTAATATCTAATTTATTAATATGAATTAAGTGCTTTGGCATATGATTTAAAACTTGCGAGACATTATGACAGTGATCAGGAATATATACACAATATTGAGCATTATTTAATGAGAAAGTTTTGTTCCAAATTTTTTGATGGGTCATATTCTGTCATGCCAGCAAGGTGCCCAGTTGTTGAAATCAAAAAGTTACATTTCAAGGTTGATTGTGGTGGTCTAATACTATATAAGGGTATTAGTCAGCCAAAGAGGTGCTGATGCAAAATACCAGAAACCTGTTGGTGTTCATGAAGGGTATTTATTTGGGATAGAAGTTTACATTTACCAGACCATAAAGCCTAAGTTACTTTCCTCACCAAAGTCTGTAGCTCCACGTTGGAGCAACGTGGCTGCTGATATCTGCAAGAGTTCAGACTTCCTCTTTCCTCTTAAGGTTGTGTGGTCCTGGCATCTTCCAATATCTGGTGTAGGCTGGAATAAGTCTTGTCTCTTTCCTAGGGCTTGTTCCTCTCTGGACTTAGCTGATCTGTTCTCTCCATAAGGTCATCTAAAGACTATCAGGGTCTCTAGGTCTTGTCTCTCTCCCTAGGGCTTGATTCTCTCTGGGTACATCTGCTCTCTTCTCTCCACAAGGTCAGCTGTAAACTTTCAGGCAAATGGCTTCTCTCTCTTCCCAGGGCCTCTGTCATGTCTGACAGAGACTTTTCTCTTTCCTCACGCATCTGTTCTCTGTGTATTTACTTCCTGGGTCTCAAACATAAAAATGCCCACCTCCCTTCTCTTTGGTATGGTTTCTCTGTGAGTCCCAGCCCACCAAGGGGGTAGGGACTCAACATCCTACTGACATTCCCTAGTCAAAACCTTAACCATTATTTAATCAAGTAAAAGTGAAAACTTTTAATCCAATATAATTTAATATGCCCAGTGGAACAGACTAGTTTAAAAACATAATCTAATATCTATTTTTTGAATTCATAAACAATATCAAACTGCTACAATAAACAACATTTCCATTAGTAGGTACCAAAGTAACATTAGTAGATAACAAATTGACTTTAAAACATAGCATGTTTTAAAGTAAGGTAGTCTGATTCCTCCAATTTTATTTTTATTCTTCAATATGTCTTTGGCTATTTTGGGCCCCTTTCCCTTCCAAATAAATTTCAAAATTAGGTTTTCCAATTCAGTAAAAAATGCTGTTTCAATTTTTGCTGTGATTGCATTAAATCTATAATTCAATTTGGGTAGGACAGATATCTTAATGATGTTTAATCTTCCAATCCAAGAACATGCAATATTCTTCCATTTATTTAGGTCTTCTTTGATTTCCTTTAACAATGTTGTGTCGTTTTTTTTAATACAAGTACTTTATATCTTTATTTAAGTTTATTCCTTGGTATTTGATTCTTTTAGTTGATATTGTAAATGGATTTTTTCTTGATTCCTACCTCAGATTGCTCATTATTGGGGTACAGAAAGGCTACTGATTTTTGAGCATTGATCTTATAGCCTGCCACTTTACTGATCTCCTTTATCAGCTCTAGAAGATTTATTGTAGATTTATCAGGGCTTTCTATGTATAGAATCATGCCATCTACAAATAGTGAAATTTTTAATTCTTCCTTTCCATTTTGGATGCCTTTAATATCTTTTTCTGGCTTGTGTAAGTACATCTAACAAAATGTTAAATAAGAGTGGTGACAGTGGGCCTACTTTTCTTGTTACAGATCTTAGAAGGAAAGCCTTTAGCATTTCACCATTGTGTATGATCTTAGCCGTGGCTTTTTTCATACTTATCCTTTATCATGTTGAGGAAGTTTCCTTCTATTACTATCTTTTGGAATGTTTTTATCAATAAATTTTGCTGTATTTTGTCAAATGATTTTTTTGCATCAATAGAGATGATCATTTTTTTCTTTTGATCTGTTAATGTAGTTTATTAATTGATTGATTTCTTATGTTAAACCATCCTTGCATACCATGGATGAAAGCCACTTGTTCATATTGTGTGTAATTCATTTGATGTGTTGTGAAATATGGTTAGTAAGTATTTTGATGAAGATTTTAGCTTCCAGATTCATTAGAGAGATTGGGCTGTACTTTTCCTTTCTTGTGGTGTCTTTATGTAGCTTTGGTATTAGGGTGATGTTGGCATTAGGGAATGAGTTAGACAATATTCCCTCCACTTCTGTTTTTTTGGAAGAATTTAAGCAGGATTGCTGTTGGTTCTTTCCAGAATGATTGGTAGAATTCACCTGTGAAGCCATCTGGTTCTTAGATGGGAGGGTTTTGATGACTAATTCAATCTCATTACTTGTGATATTGAGTTCACCAATATCTTCTTTCATCAATGTAAGCTTCTTGTGTGTTTCCAGATATTTGTTCCTTTCATCTAAGTTATCGATTGTTTTGGCATACAATTTTTCAAAATGTCCTCATGATACTGTTCAATTTTGTGGGATCAGTGGTGATATCCCCTCTCTCATTTTTTATTCTGTGAATTTACATCTTCCCTCTTTTTTCTTTGTTACTCTATCAAAGGGATTGCCACTTTTATTACTCTTTTCAAAGAATGAGCTTTTGGTTTGGTTAGCTTAATATTTCCTATTGATTTTGTATTCTCTATTTAATTTATTTCTGCTCAAATCATTGTTATTTAATTTTTTTCACCTTTTTGGGGGAATTAATTTGTTGTTCTTTCTTAGTTCCTCAAGGGGTGCACTTAGGTAATGGATTTTAGCTGTTTCTTCTTTTTTAATATACTCATTTATGGCTGTAAATTTTCTTCTCAGTACTGCTTTTGTTGCATCCCATAGGTTTGGATATGTTGTGCTCTCATGTTCATTTATTTCAAGATAGTTAATGATTTCTTTTGCAATTTCCTCCCTGCCCCACTGATTGTCCAAGAGTGTGTTGTTTAACTTCTATTTATTTGTACCTAATCTGGTTTTCTGTCCCTTACTGATTTCCAGAGGCTTTCCATTCTAAACAGATAGATTACTTTATATAATTTCAACCGTTTTGAATTCACTGAGATGTGTTCTTTGAACTGGCATGTGATCTATCTTGGAAAATGATCCATGTGTATTTGGTGTAATGTTCTGTGTATATCTATTATGTATAGATGCCCTATCATATTATTCAAGAGATCTGTTTCTTTGTTGAACCTGTGTGAAGATGTTCTGTTTAATGGTTGTAATGGTGTATTAAAGCCCCCCATTATAATTGTAGAGATATCTATTTCTCCACTTAGTTTTTCCAGTGTTTGCTTCATGTATTTTGAGACACCCTGGTTCGGTGCATAAATGTTTATCATTGTTCTTTCTTTTTGGTAGATTACTCCTTTAATTAATATATAGGGTCCTTCTTTGCCTCTTACAACAGTTTTGCATTGAAAGTCTGTTTTGTCTGATATTAGTATAGTTTCTCCCATCTGTTTTGTTTATTGTTTGCATCTAAAATTGTTTCCAGCCATTCACCTGAAACCTCCTTGCATTCCTGGGTCTAAGGTGAGTTTCTTGTAGACTGCATATATGTGGGCCATATTTCTTTATCCATTCTTACAATATGTTTCTCTTGATTGGAGAGTTTAACCCATTAGCATTCAATGTTATCCCTACCAAGACATTATTACATTACCATATTTTCTTTAGGTTTATATATGTCATATGTTTTTATTTCTCTTTTTATAATTTTAGTAATTCTTTCCTACACTCTCCTCCCATCCTCTCTCTTCAGTTTTTTCCTTTCAACCTGCAGAACTCCCTTTATTATTTCTTGAAGGACAGGTTTCTTGTTGACAATCTCTCTTAATTTCTGTTTATCTGTGAATATTTTGTACTCCCACTCAATTTTGAATATCAACTTTGCTGGATACAGAATTCTTGGCTGACAGATTTTTAAAAAATTTTTATTTAGTAAATTAGTTATGTCATACTACTGCCTTCTTGCCTCCATGGTTTCAGATGAGAAATCAGTGTTTAATCATATTGAGCTTCCCTTGTATGTAATGGGTCTCTTTTCTCTTTCTGCTTTCAGTATTCTCTCTTTGCCCTGAGTGTTGGACAATTTGATAAGTTCGTGTCTTGGGGTAGACATTTTAGGATTTATACTGTTTGGGGTGCACTGCAATTCCTGGACATGTACATCTATGAACCTCAAAAGAGTTGGGACATTTTCAGCCATTATTTCCTCTATCACTTCTTCTGCCCCCTTTTCCCTTCTCTTCTCCTTTTGGGGTACCTTTAATGTGTATGTCTGTGCATTTCATGTTGTCATTCAAATCCCTGAGTCCCTGATGCATTTTTTTTCTATCTTTTTATCTATTTATTCTACTACCTGTTTGATTTCAGATATTCTGTCTTTGATGTCACTGATTCTTTCCTTTGCTTATTCAAATCTGCTGTTATTTGTTTTCAGCATATTTTTTATTACTTTCATCGTGCCATTCATCACCATCAGATCCATTATCTTTTTACATATGTTTACAATTTCTTCAGTATATTCCCCTAGTGTCTTCTTAATATCCTTAATCTCTTCATTAAATTCATTAAGTTGATTCATGATATTTGTTTGGACATCCCTGATTAGTTGTTCCATATTCTGCATCTCCTCCTATTTTTTAGTTTGTTCTTTAGACTCTGCTATGTCTTCCTATATC
>JAQZBX010073612.1:0-14883 GCA_029593785.1 Cabassous unicinctus | reverse complement strand
CTCCGCCCCTCCTGGCTCCCCTCACCTTCAGGAGCAAACCCCTGCAACCCGGAGAGCAATACGAATGCCCTCCCAGTTGCTTCCCGGGGCCCCTCTTCAGGCCCTGCCCCATCTCTTTATCACCCCCAGCAGCCTCTCCCTTCCCCTGGGCCCCTCATCCCTTCCCTAACCCTCTGGTCGGGAAACCTCCCCTCAGCCCCCCTCCCTCTCTCCCCCACCAGTTTTGGAAATAGCCTCCCACTTCCCACCTATCTCTTCACTCCTCCTTTTCCAACTTCCTCAATTCCCACCTCCGCCCCAAATTCCAGTCCTCTCCATGGGAAAAGAAAGCCTCCTCTGGTCCCACCCTGCCTGCGTGTGGCCCGGGGGTGGGGGTGGGGGGCTGGCGGCTCCCGCGCGAGGATGCCCGGCCCTCGCACTCTGCTCACCCGGCCAGGGAAGGCTGAAAGGAGCCCTGTGTGCCCGCGCCCTGTGGGCGGGAAGTCAATGGTCAGTGTGTCACTGGGTGAAAAGAGGCCCAAGGACCGCTGGAAAAGCAGCCCTGGAAATTAGCCGCCCACAGCCCAGGGGCGAACCCAGAGTGACTCAGCCGGCAGGAAAGAATGCTAGTGAAATGTAAACCGTGAGCCCGACGGCCTCATGCACTTCCACCGCGCCGGGCTTGCGCCGTCAGGCCCACCGTGCCCTCTGCGCTGAGAGCGTGGGAAGGGCTGGGTGGGCGCTGGGTCCAGGAGGGGAAAAGGCGAGCGCCTGAAGGGTCACCCCGCGTCGCGGCCGGGGAAGACCGTGCGTCCCCACCGCGCCCTCGCAGCACAGCTTTTCTCCTTTTATGAATGTTTGATAAGCTTTTAGGAGAAATAGTCTCAAAATGATGGAAATAAGCTTATCTATGTTCACCGATCAAAATAGTAAGGATTTTAAAAAACGAGAATATTTAGCACTGACAAAAATTGCAGAGAAATAGAATCACTCGTGCAGTGGGGGATGGGGGGTGGGAGAGTGAATTTGTCCAAGTCTTTTGGCAAAATGTGATAATATAGAATAAGAGCCTTTGAACGTTCATGTAGTTTGATACTGTAATTCCACTGGCGCAAATGTATCAAAGGGAGTAACCCTAAATATTCCCCAAGCTTTTTTTTTTTTTTTTTTTTTTTTTGAGGTATGGGGGCAGGGTTTGAACCCCGGACCTCATGTGCGAAGCCGGCGCTCAACCACTGAGCCACATTCGCTCCCTCCCCAAGCTTTTTGTACACAGATGTTCATTGTACAAAAACGAGAAACAGCATATTTAAAATTGGAATCAACAGTTGTGGCATGATAAGCATATGAGGGTATGTCCGCAAGTTGAGATATTTTTCTGCCATTAATAACGTTTATGACGTACTTAATTACATGAGGAAATGTTCTTATCAAGTGAAAGAAACAGAATACAAGTTTGTATATACAGAATCATCGTGAGTATGTAAAATAAGCAAAGAAGAAAGGCTGAAAGAAAATAAACTAAATGAGGGTGGGACTGTGGGTGATTTTTCTCCTTAATGTTTTCTGAACTGTTTCAGGGATGCATCAAAGTTTAGAGGCTAATTTAACCATCAATAAGCATTAGAAATGTAGCACCCTAAAGCTCAGGCACTTCAGGGACCCACCCTGAGGTAACCTCCACCCCAAAGTCGGTGTTTATCCTTCCCCCGTAGGTCTTTTTATTTATTACATTTGAATGCATTCCTAAACATTATATAATATTGTTTTTAAATATTATAGTAAAGTGCTATATGTTTACCTCTGTGACTTGCTTTTTTCTGTCAGCATGCTTTTGAGATTTTCCATGTTGACTCATGCTGATGAATCTAGCTCATGTTCCATCATGAAATGGGTTATTATTTGTAAAGCACTTAGAACAAGACCTGGCACATGGTAGGTTTCTTTTTTTTATTAAAAATTCATTTTCACTGCACTGTAGTATACTATTGTGTTAATATTATATTATATTTATTTATCCATTCTCCTGTTGATGGAATTTAAAATTTTTCTATCTCACCCTTATTATAAATAATGCTATCCATGTCTAGTCCATGTCTCTGGTCCATGTCCCCTTGTGCACATATGTGAGAATTTCTATAGAGCACACACCTAGGACTGCAGTGTTGCAGGGGATGCTGATCTTCAACAATACTAGTTAGTGCCTAATTGCTCCCCAGAATGAACGACAGTGTGTGAGTTGTGCCTCCACTCCTCATCAACACTTGCTGTTGTCAGATTTGTTAGTTTATCTTCCAATCTAATGGGTGTGTAGTATTATTTCTTTATGGTGTTAATTTGCATTTCCTTGGTTACTATGAGGTTAGAGGTTAGGCATCTGCTCTGATGTTTATCTGTCATTTGTATTTTTTATTCTATAAACACCTGCCCATAGCTTTCCTGTTTTTCTGTTGGTTGTTGTCATTTTCTTGTTGATTTTAAAGAATACATTATATATTTTGCATACTAATCCTTTGCCAGATGGATGTGTTGCAAATATCATTCAGGCTGTGACTTGTCTCTTAGATTGTATGGTGTCTTTCGAGGTACAGAAAAGTTAAATGTTTTTATATGCTAACTTATCCATTTCTTTGTAGTTGTATGATTTGGTTAAAATATCCTTTCCTATCCCAAAGTCATAAATCTCCCTACATTTTCATGTAAAAGTTTTAAATTTTTTTATTTTTAAAAAATATTTTTGCAGTGGAGGGGCATGACAGTAGTGCAATGATACTATTGGGTTGGGTGGTGCTGGTTTGTCAGGGGGCTAGTGTGGGGAGGGTGGGTTGGACAGTCCATGGAACTGGGGGGAGGGTTGGGGGAGGAAGCAGGTGAACACTGGGGATTTGTGGATATGTGGTTGAAATTGCAACGTTGGGAATGTTCTTTTGGCAATATGGCAGGAGAGGGTTACTGGTTTAGGGTGTTGGATGTGGGGGCATTCGGGACAGCGTGCCCCTGGGCAGGCTTCTGGGGAGTGTGCAAGTGATCATCTTGTCATAGTGGTTGTATCAGTAGGTAGAGACCCCCATAATGAGTGGAAATGTGTTGGACTCCCATCCTGTGGAATCCTGCTATGTTCTCAGATAGAGGAGCGGGAGTCTTTCGGGAGCATAGGCAGTACCTTAATAGGATATCTTTATGAGACTGAGTCTCCTTATTGATAAACATGGCATATCTCCATTTATTTGGGTCTTCTCCAAAAGCCTTCAAGTTTTACAATTTTTTCCATAATCTAACATCTTTTGTTAGATTTAGATACTTTATTTCTATATTTTGACAAAATTTCAGCAGTCTCTAGGATTCATTTCATAATTGAAAAACACCTTTATTGTTTTAATTTTTAGTATTTTCTAGTATATTTAAGAATTTAAATCAACATGCAGACTTGGGGGTCATGGGAAGATGGTCTACTCTATAGAGTGTTCTGAGGTTTAATACAATAGTGTTAGAACCTTTGGAGGAAGGAAGAAGGCAGAAGAATTTTTAAAAATATGCTTTAAAATTGAAAAAATGTGTGTGATTTGCTAAAAAAATCAAAAAGTACAAATGGTGAATAATGCAATGAAACTTCTCCAGAAACATCTGCTCTTTACAAGTTCTTGTGTACCCTTCCAGAAATATGCCCTCTCCAAATCCATTCCATCCTTACTTTTAAAACAAATGGAAGCATAAGATGTACACAGTTCAGCACCTTGGTTTGTTTTTTTGTTTGTTTTTACCTTGCTTTTTTTGATTGAACAATATATGTGACAATTTCCATGTCAGGACATAAATTCTCGCTCATTTTAAAAATAGCTTCACAGTAGTTATTCTTCCAGTTCCCAATCTCTGGGCATTAAATTGGTTCTAATCTTTTGTAATAACAATGCTACAATCAACATCCTATACATATAGCTTTACACATATGGGAATATACCTATAGGATAAATTCCTAGGTTCAAATTGTTTGGACAGAGAGAAAATGCATTTGTAACTTTGATAGATTGCTGAATTGCTCTCTAAAAAGATTGCAATAACTAACAACTCCAACAAATGCATGCCTGTTTGCCCTCATTCACATTAATACTTTATATTATCAAACTTTTTAATGAAATATCATTTTTTGTTCAATTTGCATTTCCTTAGTTATGGACAAAGTGGAACATCTTTTAGACATCTTTTGGCCACTTGTATATCTCTTTCTGCCATTTGTATATCTCTTTCTGCCCTATGCCCATTTTGTCTACTGGACTTTTTTTTTTTTAAATCCTTTATGGATTTCTAAGAGCTCACTATATATTAAAGAAATTAGACATTTACCTAACATATGAGTTGTGATTATTTTTTCTAACTTTTCATTTACTTTTATTTTATTTTATATTTTTGCTTTTGGTATTTTTTCCAGACAGAATTTTGTTCTAATGTGGTTGCAAATATCCATTTTTTTTTCCCCTTTTGACTTCTAAATCTTATCTCTTACTTAGAAAGACTTTCCCCACTACAAGATTATTTAATTCATCTCTTATTCTACCCGTATTTTAGAATTAGCTTATCAGTCTATAAATACCTTTGTTGGGATTTTGATTAAAATAATTACTTCATAGAT
This sequence comes from Cabassous unicinctus, assembly GCA_029593785.1. NCBI lineage: Eukaryota > Metazoa > Chordata > Mammalia > Cingulata > Chlamyphoridae > Cabassous > Cabassous unicinctus. The sequence continues at coordinate 10,277 of JAQZBX010073612.1, read as the reverse complement.
TAATTTTGGGAAATTAATATCTTAATGATATTGAGCCTTTCTATTGATAAACATGGTATATGTTTCCATACAGAAAACTGGGATTTTATAATCCATACATATACAGAAAACTGCATAAATATAAGTGTGTGGTTTAATGGATAAATGTAAAGTGAACACCTGTGAACCATAATCCAGGTCAGGAAATAGAATATTGCCAAGAGTCTAGAAGCAGACACCATCCCCCATTGTGACCCTTACCAATCACAACCTCTTCCCTTCCCACCAGAAGGGGGGATTTCTAATTTCTGGAATACCTGATTCTGTAATAATCTGTCTACATATCCCTAAGTAATATAGTTTAGTCTAGCATTTTTATAAGCATTGTTCAAATAGAATGATATGATGCTATGTGGGTTTTTTTGTGCTTTGTTTCTTTCATTCTGCCCTATGTGTGTGGAGTTACTTCATGTAGCAATGGTAATAGCAAATTATAGCTACATTTTGTATATCAACCTTGTATCTAGCACCCTTGCCAAATCTATTTATTAATTAAAATAGATTGTCTGTAGATTCTTTTAGATTTCTACATAAACAATCACATTGCCTATAACTAATAACAGTTTTATTTCCTCCCTTTTAATTTGTATAACTTTTATTTTTTTGTCTTGCCTTATTGTACTGGCTAGTACCTCAAATACTATGTTAAATAGAAGTGGTGAAATTGGACAGTCTTGCCTCATTCCCTACCTACCTCAAAGTGAAAAATTTCACCATTTCATCTTAATTATCATGTTTGCTGTAAGCTTTTTTGTAGATAGCTTTATCAAGTTAAAGAAGTTCATTTCAGCTAATTTGCTTAGGCATATTTTTTTAAATTCACAAATGGTAGTTAAATTTTATTAAATGCTTTTTCTGCATCTGTTGAGATGATCATGAACTTTCTTCTTTTAATGTAATGTGAATTGCTTACATTGACTTTCAAATTGAAACCAACCTTGTTTTCATGTATTGGACACAACTTAGCCTTGACTGTATATGTATTGGATTAGGTTTATCTCTTTTTTCTTTTTTAGGACTTTTGCATTAACATTCATGAGTAAGGTTGGCTTGTATCTTTCATTTCTTTAAATGTTTTTATCATGTTTTTATATAAAGTTGCCCCAACCTCATCAAAGGAATGGAATGTATTCCCCATATCTCTAGGCCCTGGAATAATTTGTGCAATACTGGTGCTATTTCTATGTTTTTTTTTAAACAAATCAATTTTATTGATACATATCAATAAAGCATACAATTCATCCAAAGTGTACAACCAATGGTATTTGGTATAATCACATAGTTGTGCATTCAACACTTCAATCATTATTAGAACATTTTTTCTAAATGCTCTAATAATAGTTTTTTGATGTCAGTTTAGTAAGTTAACGTGTTTATAGGAATTTGTCTATTCCATCTATGTATTGGCATAGAGATGTTCATATCTTTTTCTTATCCTTTAAATGCTGATGGAATCTGTTGTGATATCATCTTTCTCAGTCCTGATACTAGTAATTTGCACCTTCTGTCTTTTTTCTTGATCTGTCTTGCATAGAGCTTATCAATTTTATTAGTCTTTCAAAGAAACAACTTTTATCTTTGTTGATTCTATTTCATACATTTGTTTTCAATTTATTTTTGCTCTTTATTTTAATTGCTTCCTTCTATTTCTGTGGGTTTATTATTCTTTTTCTAACTTTTAGAAATACTTAGATAATTGATTTTTGGTATTTCTTATTTTATAATATATGCATTTAAGGCTATTAGTTTCCCTCAAAGTTTAGCTTTAACTGAATCAGTAAGGTTTTTTTAAATTGAGATGAAATTCACTTAACATAAAATTAATCATTTTGAAATTAACACTTCAGGAACATTTAGTATATTCACAATGTTGTGCAACCACCACCTCTATTAAGTTCCAAAACATTTTCATTACTGCAAAAGGGAACCCCATACCCATTAAGCAGTTACACTTCATTTCCCCAGTCCCTGACAATCACCAATATGTTTTCTATCTCTATGGATTTATCTATTCTGGATATTTTATATAAATGTGACCTTTGTGTCTGGCTTTTTCCACTTAGTATAATGTTTTCAAGGTTCTTCCACATTGTAGTATGTTCAATATTTCATTCTTTCTATGGCTGATTAATACTCTATTGTATGGATATACCACAATTATTTTAATCCAGTCTTCCACTGATGGATATTTGAGTTGTTTCTCCCTTTTGGTTATTGTGAATAGAGCTGCTATGAACATGTGTGTACATGTATTTGTTTGAGTACCTATTTTTAATTCTTTTGGATTTCTACCTAGGAGTGGAATTGTGGGGTCACATGGTAATTGTATGTTTAACTCTTTGAGAACCTCCAAACTGTTTTCCATAGCAACTGAACCATTTTGCATTCTCACCAGCAATGTACAAGGGTTCCAGATTCTCTACATCCTCACCAACACTTATTTTTGTGTTATTATTGTTGTTGTTATAATTATTGTCAATCTAGTGGGTATGAAGTAGTACCTCACTGTGGTTTTGATTTGCATTTCCCTAATGAATAATGATGTTAAGTATCTTATCATGTGATTGTTGGCCATTTGTAACCTGTATTCTAGTTTCTGACTCTATGAATTGGCTTGTTCTAAATATTCCATATCAGTGAGATCATACAATATTTTTCCTTTCGTGACTGGCTTATTTCACTTGGCATACCTTCAGGGTTCATCCATGTGATTGCATGTATCAGAACTTTGTTCCTTTTCATGTCTGAGTAATATTCAATTGTATGTATATACCACATTTTGTTTATCCATTCATCTATTGATGGACACTTGGGTTGCTTCCATCTTCTGGCAATTGTGAATAATACCAACATGAACATTGGTGTGCAAATATCAGTTTGAGTCCCTGCTTTCAATTTTTGGGGGTATATACCTATTAGTGGGATTGCTGGGTCATATGGTAATTCTATACTTAGCTTTCTGAAGAACTGCCAAACTGTCTTCCACAGTGGCTGCACCATTTTACATTGCCACCAGCAATGAATGAGTGTTCCTATTTCTCTACATCCTCCCCAACAGTTATTTTTAATTTTTAAAAAATAGCCATTTAAAAAAAAATAGGTTGCTTATGTTTTTGTCATTCGCTTGTGAGAGTTCTTTGTATATTCTGGATAGTAGACGCTTACAAGATATATGATTTGCAATTGTTTTCTCCCATTCTGTAGATTGTCTTTTCATTTTCTTCATAATATCAGTTTTTAATTGTGATAAAGTCCAATTTACCAATTTTTTCTTCTGTTGTTCTTTTCTTCAGTATCATATTTAAGAATCTGTTGCCAAATCCAAGGTGATGAAAATTTACTCCTTTGTTTTTCTACTAAGAGTTTTATGGTTTTATCTCTATATTTAGGTTCTTGATCCATTTTCAGTTAATTCTGATATATCATGTGAAGTAGAGGTCCAGCATCATCCTTTTCCATGTGCATATCATCCAGTTGTCTTCCAACCATTTGTTGAATAGACTATTCTTTCCCCCATTGAGTGGGCTTGGCACCCACGTTAAAAATCAGTTAGCCGAAGCGGATGTGGCTTAAGCAGTTGAGCGCCCACCTCCCACATGGGAGGTCCCAGGTTCAGTTCCTGGTGCCTCCTAAAGAAGACAAACAAACAACAAACAGACAAGCAGACATCGAGTAAAAACAATGAGCAGACAACAAGAAAAAAACAATAAGCAGACAGCAAGCAAAAAACAATGAGCAAGACAATGAGCAGACAATGGGCAAAAAAACAAAATGAGCAGGGAACAGATGTGGCTCAAGCAGTTGAGTGCCCACCTCCCACATGGGAGGTCCCAGTTTCGGTTACTGGTGCCTCCTAAAGAAAAAAAATCAGTTAGCCATGTGTTATTCACAATTGACAAAAAATGGAAACAACCCAAGTGTCCATCAACTGATGAATGGATAAACAAACGTGGTATATACATATGATGGAATACCATGCTGCAGTAAGAAGAAATAAAATTGGGACACATAAGATAACATAGATAAGCCTTGAAAACATTATGCTAAGTGAAATAAGCCAGACACAAAAGGACAAATGTTGCATGATCTAAGTAATATGAACTAAATATGAAGAATAAATTCATGGAGATAAAACCTAGAGTATAGGTTATTAGGAGATAAGAGGAGGGCTGTGAAGGAATACTGATGTTCAATGTATGTAGAAGTTTTAATTTAACTTGACTGTAAATGTGTGGAAATGGATAGACTTGATGGTAACACATTGTAGTGAATAGAATTAAAGCAGCTGGTTTATAAATGGGATTGTGGCTGAAGGTAGTCTAGGGATGTAAATGCCAATTGAAAGAAAGCTAGAGAATAATCTAGGGACTGAATAACACAGTAAACCCAGGGGTGGATGAGAATTGTGGTTAATAGTATAAATACAAGAATGTCTTTCTATCAACTAGAACAACTGTACATCATTATTGCAAGGTGGTAAGAATATGGAGAAGCACGGGAAAAATACAATTTATGTAACCTATGGGCTGTAGTTAACAGAAATACTGTAATATTCTTGCATCAATGCCAAAGATGTACTGTGTTAATAATAGCGGGGTATGGAAAAAATAAACCAAATGTACACTATAGACCTTAGTTAGTGGTAATAGTCTGATAAAAGTATCTCATAATTTGTAAAGAATGTTACACAACGGTGTGGTGTGTTGGTGAAGGGGTGTTGTATGGTAATTCCACACATGTGCATGCTTGTTTTATAAGTTCACAACTTCTCTAATAAAAATATATATATATAAATTTTTAAAAAAGATTTATTTTATTTATTTATCCCTCCCTGCTCATTGTTTGTGCTTGCTGTCTGCTCTCTGTGTCCATTTGCTGTGTGCTCTCTCTGTCTGCTTGTTTTCTCTTTAGGAGGCACCGGGAACTGAACCTGGGACCTCCCACGTGGGATAGAGGTGTTCAATCACTTGAGCTACCTCTCCTCTCTGCTGTGCTGTCTCTTTCATTGTGTTTCCTCTGTGTCTCCTTTGTTGCATCATCTTATTGCATTAGCTCACCACACCAGCCTGCCATGCCAGCTCGCTGTCTTGCTTGTCTTCTCTAGGAGGCACCAGGAACCGAACCTGGGACCTCCTAAGTGGTAGGGGGGAATTCAATAGCTTGAGCCACATCCACTTCCCTGTATATAGATTTTTTAAAAATTAATTAGCCATGGAAGTGAGGGTTTATTTCTGGACTCTCAATTCTATCCCATTGATCTATGTGCTTACCCGTATGCCAGTACCACACTGTTTTGATTACTGTAAGTTTGCAATAAATTTTGAAATCAGGAAGTGTGAGCCCTCCAACTTTGTTCTTTTTCAAGACTGTTTTGGCTATTCTGGGCCAAAGCTATAGCTTTTCTATTCTTTTACAATCAACCATTCTGTATCTTTATATTTAATGGGTAAGCAGCATTTAATTAAGCTTTCTTCTTTTGGTCTAGTCTGACATCCTTTGTATTTTAAGTGGACTGTGTAGTCTGTTTACTGTCCATATGGGTGAGTATAATTGTAAGGATACATTTCATAAGTAGAATTGCTCAATCAGTGGAAACATGCAATTGTAATTCTGATAGATAGAGAAATTCCTCTCCATAGCAGTTGTGCCAATATACTTCCAGAAATATATCAAAGTGCCTGTTTTACTCACCCTTGCTAACACAGAGTGTTAAATTTTTAATCTTTGCCAATTCAATAGATGAAATATATTTGTGAACTGTCTGTCCATATTCTTTTATTTTTATATTGGAGTTTTTGGTGTTTTCCATATTGATTGGAAGGAGTGTTTTATATATTTAGCATAAACCATCATCCCTTGTATGTGATATGAGTTATAAATATTTTTCCTAACTTGTATGTGTCCTTTGACTTTCACTAAGATAGGGTGTGCCCTGCAGAAAGTTGCTATTGGGGGGGGGGGTGCGTGTTCTGGTTTTTGCTTTTCATTTACAGTACTTTATTGAGGTAAAATTTACATATAGTAAAAATCTTAAAGGTGTAGCTAAATGGCCTTTTTTTTTTTTTTTTAAGATTTATTTATTTATTCTCCCCTCCCCCGTTGTCTTGCACTCGCTGTCTGTTCTCCATATGTTCTTCTGTGTCTGCTTGTCTTCTCTTTAGGCGGCACCAGGAACTGATCCTGGGGCCTTCCAGAGTGGGAGAGAGGAGCTCAATCTCTTGCGCCACCTCAGCTTCCTGGTCTGCTGTGTCTCTTATTGTCTCTCCTCTGTGTCTCTTTTTGTTGCGTCATCTTGCTGCACCAGCTCTTCGCGCAGGCCAGCTCTCCTGTGCGGGCCAGCTCTCCTGTGCAGGCCAGCACTCCTGTGTGGGCCAGCTTGCCTTTCACCAGGAGGCCCTGGGAATCGAACCCTGGACCTCCTATATAGTAGACGGGAGTCCAATCACTTGAGCCACATCCGCTTCCCTAAATGGCTCCTTTTTTATATATATATGGCCACAACAGGGAGAAAGATATATAATATTTCCATTACTCCTGAGACTTTACTCAAGTTCACTTCTAATTTATATCCTGCCTTGAGAAGCAACTACTACTCTTATTTCAATTTCCATAGATTAGTTTTACCTGTTCTTGACCTTATATAAATGGAATCACACAGTATGCATTCTTTTGTGTCTGGCTTTTTCACTCAACATAGTTTGAGATTCATCCATGTTGTTGCATGTATCAGAGTTTGTTCCTTTTTATTGCTGAGTAGTATTTCATTGCAGAACATATTGGCTTTTGGTTAGCTATTGCCCTGTTGATGCACATTTAGGTTGTTTCCAATTTGGAACTATTAAGAATAAAGCTGCTGTGAACATTGTACAAATCATTCTATAGACATATGTGATATTTCTGGTCCATGGAGTAGGCATATGTTTAACTTTATTAGAAGCTACTGAAGTTTTTCAAAGTGGTTGTGCAATTTTACATTCTTTCTGACAGTCTATGACATTCTAGTTGCTTTCCATCCTGAAGGTATTTCATTTTAATCTAGTTGATTTTCTAAATCTTTTCCATTATGGTTCTTGGGTTTTGTATCATACTTAGAAATGACTTCCACACACCAAGATTATTTTTAAAATGATTTTGTGGTTTCTTATAGAATTTTTATGGTTTTTGGTTTCATTTTACATATTGATGTATTTAATCCATCTAGAAATCATTCTTATGTATGGAATGAGGTTTAGATCCACTTTTTTTTTTAACCACATGGATTACCAGATATACAACACCATTTATAAATGACTTCTTTTCTCCACTGATTTGAATTGCCTCTCAATTTTAACTTTACTAATAGTAATTTTAATAATAATAAATTCATGCTGTCTTTGGACGTATTTCTGTATTTTTCAATTCTGTTCCATGTATCTCTGTATATTCATGGGCTAATACACATTGTTTTAATTACTGTATCTTTATAACATTTTAAAATATTTTGTAGGCCTATTTCCCCTTATTAGGTTTATTTTTCCCCAGAATTTTCCTGGCTCCTCTTCTCCTTCTCCTCCTCCTTCTCCAGCCCTGCATAGTCTTCCTTGTTTGTATTTCCATGGGAATTTTAAATTCAATTACTTAGTTCCAGAAAAAATCCTATTAACATTTTTACTGGAAACCTTTTAAATTTATAGATTGATGTCTTTATGTGGTTGACTTCCTATCAAAGATCATTGCCTTTTTAAGTTATTTTGTGTCCCTAAGTGGGGTTTTAAAGTTTTCTTCATAGAGACCTTGAGCATTTCCTGTAAAGTTTATTTCTAAGAATTACTTCTTTTTTGTTGCTCTTTGGCTGGACTCCTGAGATAACCAGTTGTATTGGTGTACTGGTTTTCTATGACTATGAAACAAACCACTGCCAAACTCAATGGTTTAAAACAATAAAACTCATGGGTTGGAGCACCAGCAGATGGGATGGCTCACAGAGGCCTTTTTGCTCCACATTTCCCCTATTGTCATCTTATGGCAATGGCAGAAGTGCAAGGGGGCAAACCTCATTGCACAGGCACTTTCCAAGGCTCCTCATATCCCATTGGCCAAGGCAATTAACACAGCCAAGCCCAAACTCAAGGGGATGGTCCTTTTGGAGGTGGATGGGAGGAGAGAGGAGGAGAATATTTCTGAATAACAGCCATATCTACCACAATTAGGAAAATCATGGGTTTGAGAGTCAAAGAGACCTGGATTTGAATCTTACTTCTATCACCTTACTATGTGTGTAATCTTTGACAATTTTTAAAAAATCCTTCTAAACATCAGTTCTCTTATCTGGCAAATAGGAATACAAATATCTACCTTAAAGGGTTATTATTTGGTTTCAGTGATGATTGATGTATGAAATCTTTACACAGTGCTTAACACATAATATTTGCTCAGTGAATGGTCCAATTTATTAGTGTTCGTTGTAGCCATCACCTCCATTTACTCTGCAAATTTACTCTGTGGATCAGTCTTCACTCTCCTGTATCTTCATTCTCTCCCTCTCCACTGTCTTGTTCTCTCTTGTCACCGAAAATCCTCTCTAAGGGAATGCAAGGCTCCCACAATGTAATTACACTTTGATCCCCATGTTTGCCAGGAGAAAGAATCTCCTCTGGGAGGGGCAGCTGAATCAGGAAGTTCCACCTTTTGATCTCTGAAGATTCCCTTCTCTGTCAGGACAGAAACCAGCCTCCAAGACCTCTGCATCTTCTTTGGAAAAAAGCACACCAGGCAGCTAAGTCTTTATCTTGGGAGACCTTGACTAATTTTTCTGGCCCCTGAAGCCTACAGGGGAAGATGTACTGAAAAGAGGTGAAATGAAGCAAGATAGTACCTAAACAAATAATAGAGGGAAAGTGTGGTGGATTGAATTTTGTACCCCTTCACAAGACATGTTCTTAGTCTAAATCTGTATTCCTGTGGGCATGAGCCCATTTGAAAATAGGACCCTTTGAAGATGTATTATCAGTCAAGGTGTGGACTCGTGTGAAAAGGGGTCTTCTAAGATCCTATTTAGGTATGGCCAAACTTAATCCATATTACTGAAGGCCTTATAAAAACCAGAAGTCACAGAAGGACACACAGGAGACCAAGGACATCGCCATGTGACAGGAGGCAGAGAAACAAGCCAAGGACTCAGAGACTTCGGGGGGAAAGGATGGCCTTGCTGACACCTTGATTTGGGACTTCTGGCCTCTAAAACCATGAGCTAATAAATTTTTATTGTTCAGGCCAACCCATTGAGTGGTATTTGTCATAGCAGCCTGGCAAGCTAAGCCAGAAAGCTTCCTGATCTGAAGAAAGGTTTGAGTCTGCAGATTGAAAGGGCTCACTGAGTTCCAGAGTAGATAGATTTAAAAAGAAAATACATGTAGCTATGTCCTTATGAAATTACTGAATTTCAAAAATAAAGAGAAAATTCTTACATGCTTCTAGACAGAGTGAAAGTATTTAACAAAGGAAAAGGAATTGAGTTGCATCAGACTTTTCATATGCCACCCTAGAACCTAGGGTTCAGTAGAATAATAGCTGCAGATATTCAGAGAAAGGCCAGTGACCTAAGAATCTTGTACCCAGGCAAAATAGCATTCACCTGCTGGATGAAAGAAAGGTGTCCAGAACATACTCTAATCAAATAAGAACGGAATCCAAACAGAGCCCTCAACATAGGGAAAGATGGGAAAGAAAGGGCGACGGTGATGAATGCAATCTTTGCATTATATATAGTTAAATCTAAATGGATGATAATAGTGTGATTGAAAATTAGTAATAAAAATGCTAAGAACTCTTTTATCATAGGGGAAAAGTTAATATTAGTTTCAGTAAACTGAAAACACCAAACTGTCTTAGGAAACCCAAGGAGGTGGGAAGAGTGAGGAAGCAAAAGTGCTTTAGAGGTTTGATCTGTAGGGAGGAGAGCCCACAAGCAGTGAGCACCTCGGTGGGGTAAGAGGAGGGTTGGTAGCATGTTTTGATATAATCATAAAGAAATATACTTTTGATTATGAGTGCCAGAATTAGGAGATTGAGGGAGGTGGATGTGGCTCAATCGATGGGGCTCCCATTTACCATATGGGAGGCCCCGGGTTCACTTCCCGGGGCCTCCTGGTGAGGGCAGGCTGGCCCGGTGGGCTGATGCAGCAGGACCTCACAACAGAGGGGAGATAAGCAGACACAGAAAAAACACACAGCAAATGGACACAGCAAACACAAGCAGC
>JAQZBX010073611.1:0-14880 GCA_029593785.1 Cabassous unicinctus | reverse complement strand
TTGTTTTGTGTGTTCACTTTCAGAGGCCATTTCTTCAAGCTCACCAAACCTTTCTTTTGCCTTCTCAAATTTTCTATTATATGAGTCCAGTGTATGTTTAGTTTCATTTATTGCACCTTTCATTCCCTTAAGATCTGCTGTTTTTCTACATATGCTTTCAAATTCTTCTTTGTGCTCATCCAATGTCTTCTTTATATCTTTAATTTCTTTAGCCATCTCATTGAATTTATTAAGGAGATATGTCTGAACATCTATCATTAGCTTTCTCAACTCCTTTATGTCATCTGGAAGCTTATCTTGTTCCTTTAACTGGGGCCATATCTTCCTGTTTCTTGGTGTGGATTGTAATTTTTTGTTGGTGTCTTGGCATCTGTCTTACTAGAATAATTATTCTGGGTGCAGTTTTTGTCTTTGGTTTAGGGCTTCCTGCCCTTTCTACCTTTCTGTCTGTGTATTAGGAGCCAAGGATGTAGTTGGTACTGTAAGCTGTGAAGGTTCTAACCACCCTCATTGCCCCAAGGACCAGTGAAACTTCTCCTAAGTTTCTCCTTTGCCAAGGGTAGTGACAGACCCACAGCTGTATGGAATAATCCAACACATGCAGACCTAGACTGTAGTTACCCAGAGAGACTGATAAAGCTTCATGCCCCTTTCTCCCCTGCCTGGGGCAGGGGTGGAGCTGCAGGTAATGACAGCAATCAATGCAGTGCAGGCCCAAAAGGACCACAGTTTCCCCTGTTGACTTCCAATTATCCAGTCTGTGTCAGCTAAATGCACCTGCAGTTACCTGGACAGGCTGGTTCAGGGCCCTTCAGCTTCCTTCCTCCTAGAGGTGGGGCTGAAGCCTAGCCTAGGGATGCAGGCCAATCTAGGTGAAAAAAACCTGTCTGTACAGTCACTGTGATTTTCAGTCAGATTGGCTTCCCCACATGCTGGGGGTGGGGTCAATATGGAGGCTACCAGCCTCCTTCTGACTTGGACAATTTCAAACTTTAGCTGTTCCTAGGGTGTACTTTATCCAGTCTGTTTTACTAATCAGTAGCTGAAATCAGTGGCCAACTCTCTCTTCCTCCCCTGTTTTGGAGAAATGAAGCTTCCAATTCCTGCCACAGAATAGCTCCTGGGATGGCTTGCCCTGCCAAAGTAGGTTGATCCCCCACCTGCTTGGTGTGGCCTGTAATTTCCCACAGACGTTGGCAAAGTTCCCCCCAGCTTCCTCCCTGCTCAAGATGGGCCTGGGGCTTAGGCTATAGGGGCAATTTGAAGTAGACGTAAAAAAATCCAGTCCCAAGCAGCAATGTGATTTTCAGTCAGCCCCGCTTCCCCTCATGTCAAGAGTGGCAGCCACTGGACTCTTTCTGAATTGGACAGGTTCAAACTTTAGCTGTTCTTAGAACTATACTATAGCCCACTGCATTTACTAATCATTAGCTGAAGTTGGGGTTCAACCGTCTGTTCCTTCCCTGTTTTGGGAAGTGGAGTTTTCATTTCCAGCCACGGAACAGCTCCAAAGGTGGCTTGTGCTTCCAATGGAGGATAGGCACTGACGTCCGAGGCATGGAGTGCTCTATTAAGGAATCTTCTCTGAGATGAACAGTCTCCTTCTTCCAAACTTTCAAGGATGTTGCAGCATGCACTTCTGGTATCCTGGAGCCCCCAAACAAGTGCTCTAGATTGCTCTGGGAGATCACGAACTGCCTCGTAGCAGGAGCTGATTCTGGGAGTTCTTTACTCTGCCACCATCTTGCTGGTTGTTTAAACTAAATATATTTTTAAAGGCAAAATAGGGAAAATCATATTCCCTTCAAATATTTAAAGAAATATTTCCCTTAATTACATTTACAAAAAATGTTGCACTTTTATAATCTCAAATATGCCAAAAACCTTCTTACCCTCTCTCTCTTTTCCAGTGACTTGAAATTGCAGATTTTTTGAATAAAATTTTCCCACTTGTGCTCAGAGACTGGCAAACATCTTCTTCTTCTAAAAATGTGATCATCATTTTAAAAAATTCGTGTGTATTTTATGGTTTCATCCTAAATTATTTGGAAAAATTTAAATAGCATAAAAGAAAAAGAACTCTGAAGATAATTTGACTAGGTTCCATTCACATTGTATTTTAGGAATTTCTACATCAGTATATTAATTAGAAGTATGACTATCAATTTACCTTAATTGAGGTGTTCATTTCTTTTTTAGTAAATTCTCATATTTTGAACATAATGTAAGGATATATGATTCAAGTCTCCTTCTTAATCAGTTCTATAACATGAATGCTATGTGTGTAAATTATTTTTCAGTAATTAAATAAAACATTAGAAAGTTTCTTTAGAACACATAAATCTTTGGGAATAAAACTGAAAACATTTTACTTTTCTTCAATCACCATATAATCTTCTTCTTTTTTTTTAAGAGACCATGTATATAATTATATTGTGGAGAAAAATTTGAGAATAGTTTTTTATTTTTGTATCTTTCATTCCTTTCTTTTTTTTCTTCATACAATAAATTTTATTTTTAGAAAAGTTTAAGATTACAGAATAGTTACATCAAAAGTGAGTGGATTCCATATATCCTATCCTCTCCCTTTTTCAAATTTCCCCTATTACTAATATCTTACATAAGTGTGGTACATTTGTTAAAATTGATGAACAAGTACTGAAGTATAGTTACTACCCAAGGTAGTTTACATAATAGTTTATATTTTTCACTGTACACTTTAATAGGATTTGACAAAATGGCCTATACCTGTCATTGCAACATTGTGCAAAACAATACTAATGTCTTGAAAATGCCCTATGTTCCACCTATTTTTCCCTCCGCCTCCCCTCAGAAACTTTGGTAACCACTATCTTTATATCAGTGATACAATATCTTCCATAACAACCATAATACATCTACTTTGGTCCATGATTGTAATCCCCTCTTATGTTAGTACATTCCTCTACCTTGAGGATCTTGGGATGGTGATGCTTGCTCTCCTTCACATTGAGATGGGATTAGAAATTATGGGGCAGATGAAGGAACTGTTTTACCTGAAATTGTAGGTACTCTTTGTTTTTCGGAATGGGGGTTGTCTACCATCATCATTTTGTTAGTTATGCTGGGTGAGTCTGATGAACTGGGGAGTATGTGTGGCCAATATCTGCTGAGATGCAGGACTCAACTGGCATATGAACAGAACAGTGATCTAAAAAAAAAAATGAATAGCAGAATCATGTAGGGAAAATATAAAAGAATCTAACTCTGTTACATTATGGCAATAGATTATTATATATTTCAAGGTAAGGTTTATTGGCAAGGTACTGATTTCATGTGTTTGTGTGAGTTGCCTGTAGAGTTGGGATGTCTTTAGAGCTCTCAGGAGCACCCTAGCTTAAGACTTTGTTTACTGTGGCAGTTAGTGAGACCTGCCTGAGGCATACATAAGTGTAACCTCTGAAATGACCCCCCGACTCACGTTGAGATCTCTCAGCCATAAAAAATCTTTTGTATTTAATTTTTACTCTTTTTGGTCAAGGCCTTTTGCAAAATGAATCATTGATTGACACTTGGTATTATTTTCTTGGTGCCAGGGATTCTCATCCCCGGGAGTCATGTCCTATACTGGGGGAAAGGTACAGAGTTTATTTGTGAGTTTGGCTTAGAAAGAGGCCACATTTGAGTAACAAGGAGGTTTTCTGGAGTTAATTCTTAGGCAATAGATATTATTAGGCTCAGTTTCAATTTTACAAGAATAAGGTTCCTAAATATAAGCATTAATATTGAAGTCTAGGCTTATTGGTCTATTTTTTTTTATTTCTAGGAACTACATAGGTTCTCTAGGGATTCTTGCCACCCTATTTGAAAATGTAGCTGGACTCCCAAGGATGGGGTTTTAACATTTCATTGTTTGTTGTGTGGGTCTCCACGCACTGAGATAACACTATGATCCAATGAACACAGTCATATTCCCTAGAGGCATACCAAGGTGCACCCTTCCCCACACACCCACCACTACTGACATCCTGCACAAATGACCATCCCCTGCCGTAGATACCAAAAGAATACTCCCACAGTTTAAATCTCATCCACAACATTCATCCTCCCCAGAGTTCACCTGTTCCTTCCTTCTGTCAGCCCTTCCCCCATATCCATGGATGGCACAACCCATTACCCCACCCCTGCTCACACTCCAGGACTCTCAACGCCACTCATATTGCTGCACCACCATGTCCCCCATTCAATGTCAAACTAATACCATCCACCTTATGAGAGAGTGTGCCCAGACTTAGCGTAGGCATATCACACTATTCCCTTTCCATCTCCTGGTAACCTATCTTCCAGACTCTACCTCTGTCAGTCTGTTCCATATCCTTAATTCATATGAGTGATATCATGCAATATTTTTCCTTTAGTGACTCACTTACTTCACTCAACATAATTTCTTCGAGATTCATCCATGTGTGGCATGTGTCAATGCTTCTTTCCTTCTTACAGCTGAGTAATATTCCATTGTATGTATATACCACATTTTGTTCATCCATTCATCCATTGATGGACACTTAGTTTGCTTCCAGCTTTTGCGAGTTGTGAATAGTGCCACAGTGAACATTGGTGTCCATATATCTGTTCACATTTCTACATTTCAATTTTTCTGTGTATATTCCTAAGAGTTAACATTACACTTTTGCTTTCCCTTTGTAATCACTTAGTTCTATGGTTATTAAAACTCAGGTATTTGAAATTTTAAATAATCCAATATCATTTAATTCAAAACTCAGCCATTGGCTAACTGCTTCTAGATTTTAGATTCTCCAGAGTATTGATAAGTCATGTTTGAGGGAGAAGGAAAGGGAAAATATCTTTACTGGTTGAGGCCAAGGCATTGATGTAGTTTTGTTCCCGATATAATTGCATCATATTCCACCAAACCTATAAGGTTCCCAATGGAAGACTACAAAATTTCTTGCAGCAATGCTCAGATTGACCCTAGCTCCCTACAGTGTTGAGAACCTCCACAGGAGAGAAGACAACTGCGTATACCTTTGGTTCCTTTAGTAGAAACCTAAGTAATTCTCTTTCTTGTTGCTAAACTCAATGCTCTTCAGATACAGATGTAGGAATAAATAGGGTCTTATTCTCTTGTATACAAATTTCACAGAAAGCTGGCAAAGTTTTGGATGTCTTCTTTTCAAGTATAACACATTTCATTCCTTTCAAACCATGCTTTCAAGGACAGCTACAGTGAAGATCCCACTTGTGGTAATCATTGGAGAGAAATGAGTCCAGCCTTTATGTCACATATGGCCCAGACTCCAGAGAATAGTAAAACTCTGTATTCATCTTTTGCCATTCTAAGCATCACTCAGATGTAAGTGGCCACACGTTCAACATGTCAGTAAGCATCCAACTATAGAATTATAGGCTATGCCTTGGTTTCCTGGGGCTTCCATAATGAATCGCCACAAACTGGGTAACTTAAAAATAACAAAAATTTATATTTTCTCAGATATAGAGGGCAGAAATAAAAAAAAACAAGTCATTAGCAGGGCCACACTCCCTCCAAAGTCTCTAGGGGAAAAGTTTTATTGCCTTTTTCAGCTTCAGGTGGTGCCTGGTGTTCCTTTACTGTGGCAGCTTAACTCCAATTTCTGCAGCAGTGTCTTCACATGGCCCTCCTTCCACTACGTATAATTTCATTCCCTTTCCTCTACTAATAAGGACAGCAGTTGTTGTAGTTAGGACTCATCCTAAATTTAGGTTTAACTAATGACATTGACAAAGTCCCTCTTTCCAAATAAGGAGGTATTCTTTGGTTCTAGGTGGCGTAGATTTGGGGAGCACCCTAATTGTCATTCAGAAGAGATACATGTTACCACCTTTGGGAGAAGGATTTCAGTGCATGGAGAGTATTAAAGATCATAACAATGCTTCTCATCAGGAATAGCAGTCCTCAGATCTCAATTTACTCCATGATTTGCAGGTGTGGCATCACCAGCCAAACCATTGTTCACACACAGACAGGATGGAATCACATTCACTCTCATAGTGAAGGCACAAAACTAAGCCAGCTTTATTTGCAGCCATTAGTCTCCGACGGCCAGTGCATCTCAATACATGGCCCACAAAGAAGATGATATACACACCTACTCCTCTTGGACCATTGTGGAAGGACTATGCTCCCTACCTGCAATGAGCAGATATAGCAGCAGAGGTGGCCCAGATGCTATAAAACCTACTTAATTTACCAAGCTGTCACCAGTAAATGTTTGTATAAGTTTGGGACAAAAGGAGAAGCAATATGTCCTCAGTCCACTATCTGCAATGGCATGTATTTCACCTCAAGGCAGGAATAAGAAGGGAATCAGCTTACATTTATCACACTGACTTAAGACCAGGCTAACTTTTATATTCTGGGGCATAAGGTTTATTTGTCAATCACAAGGCAATACAGTCAGCTACACTAGGACTGTCCCCTACAACACTATTCAATTTTCAGTGTCCACTTTGACATTTTCAACATTCATTAATACTTCTACAAATGATTCTTTTTGAGAGCCTAAAATAGATTTTAGATTTGTTGTATTGAGCATTCTTATCTCTCCTGAGAAGTACAGAAAGAATCTATTTATGAACATGACAATTTTACAAGTACAAGGGGTCTAATTGCTTTATACTGTCTTCAGTTTTCTCATATAGAGGTTAATAGCGACATGTAAGGTGGCTTTGATGATTTTCCACATTATTACCAAGCCCAATTATTATTGGCCCATTTTCAGTCTTTTTTAGAATTTAAATTGCCTCTTTCCTTTAGCTTTGTTCTCATCTGAAATTGCTAAACAAGGAAAAAAAGTCCCACACCATATCTGCAATATATTTACAAAAGTAGTTCAAGTGAATATAGTATCAACTTTATTACAAAATTTGAAATACTTCAACATCCTGAAAAAACATGTAATAAAAATATTAACATCAGTTTGTATAATTTTGGGGGTTTTAAAAAGCACCTACTACAGGAGATTCTGATACTTAAAATCAGTTTTGGCTGTGAAAGTGGTTATGTCAAATCGTGTTTACATGGGGTAGTCTGGTGCTTGCAAGAACCAGGGAAGTAGATATGTATTTATATGTATTGGCAAAGCATCTCATTGATGTTGGTATTAGTCAGCCAAAGAGATGCTGATGTAAAATAATAGAAATCTGTTGGCTTTTATGAATGGTATTTTTTGGGGGTAGAATCTTACAGTCACAAGGCCCTAAAGAGTCCAACTCAAGGTTCTATAAAAGTTACTTGCTCACCCAAAGTATTGGCCACATGTTGATGCAAGATGGTTGCTGGTCTTTTTGAGGGTTCAACATTCCTCTTCCTCCCAAGTCTCTCTGGTTCCAGCTCTTTCCAATATCAGCCGTAAGCTAGAATAAGGTTTGTCTCTCTCCCTGGGGCTCATTTCTTTCTGGACTTTCTCAGTTGTTCAGGGCTCTGGTCTATTTAGCTGCAAACTATCAGGTGAAGATCTCGGCTCTGTCCCCAGGGCTACAGTGTCCAAAACTAAACTCTGTGTTCTCCTTCTCCATGTATTTATTTCCCTGTCTTTGACTGAGCATCCCTTTACACAGCCCACAAATGGAGGTGGGGAGACTCAAACAAGTCACCCTAATAATGTGGTCAAATAAAAGCCCTAATCTTGATTTAATAAAGTAAAAGTGAAACCTCAGAGTCTAATGCAATCTAAATACGTCCAGAGGAACATACCAGCTTGTTGTAATTCAACGTGGAGTTTGACGGTGCTGGGAACGATCCAAAGAAAGATTGGGAACAGGGACCTCACTCCATGAGGAATGCAGGCAAGTTTATTTAGATTGAAGCTACTTTTTATACTACAAAGCTTATAACAAAATAGGGAGTTCTTCACTAGGTTCTCAGCTTGGTGCGTGAGAATGCTACCTGTTTGTGAGTTCCCAGACAAACTTTCCTGGGAACTTAGACAATAACATCTGTGTGGGGAGTTCATTCCGCTCTGCCTCCTCCCACTGATATCTGTAGTATGCAGTGTCCTTGGAGACATTTGCTCTCTACCAGCAAACATGCTTTTTGGATGCTTAACCCTTTATGCTCTGACTCTCAACATCTTCTCCAACACCAGTTTACAAACACAATCCAATATCTATTTTTGGAATTCAGAAATAATATCAAAATGCTACACTGACCATCACTTTTTGTTTTTTATAATAACTTTATTTATATTAAAGTTTTATATTGCATAAAAATTATATCAAAAGCATAGGGGAGTGCCATATATGCCACTCCCTCCCCTCCTGCATTTTTCCCTATTAATATTGTCTTAAAATACTGATGTACATTTGTTACAATTGATGAACAAATATTGCAGCAGGTTTCACTGTACAGTTTTAAAGGATTTGACAAAATATATCCATCATTGCAATATCATGCAGAACAATTCCAAAGACCTGAAATGCTCTATGTTCCACATATTGTTCCCTGCCCCTCCCCTAAGAACCTCTGGTAACCATTATCTTTACATCAGTATTACATATTTTTCCATAACAAAAATAATAATAAGGCAAATTTGGTCCATGGTTGCATTTACCCTGAATTGTTTGTACATTCCTCTACCTTGAGGATTTTGGGATGGTGATCCCCACTCTGCTTCAGATTGATAGGGTTTAGAACATACGTGGCAGATGGAAGGAACAGTTTTGCTTGCAGTTTTAGATTCTCTTTGTTTTTCAGGATGGGGGTTGTCCATCATCATCATTTTGTTAGTTGTCCTGGATGAGTCTGATGAACTAGAGGGTTGGTGTTGGCTGCAACTCTGCTGAGATTCAAGGCTCACCTGACATATAAACAGATGAAAGATATAAGCCTCTGAGAGATTTATTTAACAGGAGTAGTGCTAATTTTAGGATCAAATAAAAGGGGTAGAAGAATCATTTGTAAGGAAATTAGAAATGAATCTATCTCTGTTACATTGGGAAAATTGATCACCATATATTCAAAGGTAAGGTCCACCGAAGGCATGCTGATTTCATGGGGTTGTGTGCCTTGCCTATAGTGTCTGGATGTCACTAGAGCCCTGAGGAACATCACTCTCTGGGTTTTGTTTATTGTGGTATTTAGTGAGATCTTCCTAAGATGTGCATAAGCATAACCTCTGAAATGAATTCTCAATCACTTTGAAATCTCTTAGCCATAAAAAACTCTTTTGTATTTAATGTTTCCTTCTTTTGGTCAGTCTTTTTCTAGATGCATCATTGGTTGGCACTTGCTATTAATCCCTTGGTGCCAGGGAGGCTCACCTCAAGAGTCATGTCCCATGCTGGGGGGGAAGGTAGTGATTTTAATTGTAGAGTTTGTCTTATAGAATGGCCACATTTGAGTAACAAGTTGGTTTTCAGGAGGTAACTCTTTGGCAATAATTATTATTATGCTTAGTTTTCATTTTACAAGTATAAGGTTCATAAGCACAAGTGTTAATATTGTAGGCTTGGCATATTGTTGTGATTTCCTTTTATTGGGCATTGTCTTTGTACTCTAGAGATTCTTGCCACTCTATTTGAGAATGTAGCAGAAGATTCTCCTGGATGGGAGACAATACTTCCTTGGTTATTGTGTGGGTCCCCATCCAATAAGATAATACCTTATGACAACATGAACGTATTCACATTCCATAGAGACATGTCACAGGTATACCCTTCCTCACACATCCACTTTGTGCTGACAACCTGCACCAGTGACCCTCCCCTGCCATAGATACTGAAAGAACACTCACACAATTGTATTCTCAACCACAGTCCTCATCCTCTGCAGAGTTCATCTGTTCCTTCTTCTAGCCCTCCCTCAAGCTCAATTGATGGCCCAATCCAATTGCCCAATCACACTCACCTCACACTCCAACACCGTCAACCACATTCAGACCACTGCACCCCTACCACTCCCATCAACTACCAAACTGCCACAGTTCACCGTATCATAGATTCTGCCCGGACTAAGCATAAGCTCATCACTCTATGCCTTTACTATCTCCTGGTAACATATCTTCAAGTATCTAGCTCCTTGAGTCTGCTCAGTATCCTTACTTCATACCAGTGAGATCATGCAGTATTTGTCTTTTAGTAACCAGCTTACTTCACTCAACATAGGTCTTTGATTTTCATCCATGTTGTTGCATGTGTCCATCTTCATTCCATCTTACAGCTGATTAATACTCAATTGTATGTATATAACACATTTAGTTTATCCATTCATCCATTGATGGACACTTGGGTTGCTTCCAAATTTTGGGAATTGTGAGTATTGCCATGATGAATATTGGTGTGCATATATCTGATCATGTTCTTGCTTTCAAATTCATCTGGGTCTATTCTTAGCACTGGGCTTGCCTGATCATATGGCAATTCTATACTTAGCTTTCTGGAAACTCCATACTATCCTCCACACTGGCTGCACCACACTACATTCTCACCAGCAGTTGCTGAGTTCTCCTATTCATCCAGATCCTCTTCAATGGTTGTAGGTTTCAGGTGTTTTTTTTGTGTGTGATTATTGTTGCCTTTAATAGCAGCCAGTGTAGTAAGTATAACATGGCATTTTATTGTAGTATTTTTATTATTTATTTATTTATTTATTTAGTTTTGAGGTACCAAGTCTGTGGTTTGAACCCAGGACCTCATATGTGTTAGGACAATGCTCAACCACTAAGCCACATCAGCTTTCCTGAGATGGATTTTTATTTGTTTGTTTGTTTTTTGTCTATTTCTTTAGGAGGCACTGGTTACCAAACCTGGGACCTCCCATGTGGGAGTCAAGTGCTCACATGGGATTTGTATATTCCATTGTTGCTATTGTTGTTAAGCATCTTTTCATGTGCTTTTTGTCATTTGTATTTCCTCTTTGGAAAGTGTCTATTCAACTCTCTTGCCCATTTTTCACATGGGTTGTTGTCTTTTTATTCTTGTGATATAAGATTTCTTTTTATATGTGGGATATTAAATACTTATCAGATAAGTGGTTCCCAAATATATTCTCCCATTGCGTAAGCAAACCTTTCACTTTCTTGACAAACTCCTTTTAAGCACAGAATTATTATTATTTTTTTTAATTTTCATGTGGTCCCATTTATCTATTTTTTCTTTCATTGCTTGAGCTTTGGATGTAAATTTTATTAAGCCATTTCCTATTACAGGATCTCATAGCTACTTCCTTACATTATCTTCTAGGAAGTTTATGATCTTGAGTCCTATATTATATTTAAGTCTTTGATGCATCTTGAGTTAATTTTTAAATAGGGTGTGAGATGGTGATCACCCTTCATTCTTTTAGATATAGTATTCAGTATCCAGTTCTCCCTCCACATTTTATAAAAGACTATTCTTGCTCAGTGGGTTTGGTGGCTTTGTTAAATTTCAGTTTGTTTTATAAGTATTGGTCTTTATCTAAATTCTCAATTTAGTTCCATTGGTCAGTATGTCTATCCTTTTGCCAATACCATGAAAGTTTGACCATGGTAATTTTGCCATATGCTATTGATAAAGAAAGTGCCAGGGCCTTATCCCCCCTCAGCAGAAAGCCACAGCTTTAGGAAAATAAGCTCCTCTTGGTCACTTTTCTCCATTCCTCCCTTTTCTCCCTGGAATCCACATCCTTAGCAAGATAAGCACTCCCCACCTGCCCCTTTCAACTGGAATTTACAACTCTAAACAGATAATGACTCTTTTCCTCCCTAATAGCCATCTGCTTTAGGAAGATAAGCTAATCTTGCTCCTTTTGCTTTTGTAACCCTGGCTGCCCACTTGCTTAGGAATTTGCCTGCTTAGAGTTCCTAGAAAAACTTATGAAAACCAATGCACAGTGCTCAGATTTTTTGGAGATTTGACTTTCCTTTGTGCCTGCACATAATAAAACTTTGTTCATCCACCCACTCAGAGTGCTGCTTGGGTTTTCATTCCATCTGCTGCACCATTTGGTTCCCTGACTGGGAAACCCAACCGAGCAGGTCTGTTGTGCCTCCAACTAGGGGCTGATGGGCATGGCTGACAGCGATCTCCGAGCATGAGGTGGGTGCCACCCTTCCTCTTGATGAGACCTCCTTCTTAGGTGATCCCTGCAGGCCTCACATGCCAGCCTGACTCAGTGGGGAAGTGGACTGAACAGTTTCAGAAGACTCTGGAAAGGTAAGGCCCTGGGTGCCAAGTACTCAGTCAGGCCCATCTCCAGAAGGAAGGGGAGACTGATCACCTTCCAAAATATTGATGACTGAGATTCCATAATAGGGCAATCCCTGTGGGAGGGACAGCATAATATCTGAGCGATTGTGTGTGTGAGTGAGGATTTCAGAGGCTTGCTTCTGTTATACCAGTCAGTGACTCCAAAGCTTATGCTACGGAGCCCATGTGGGCCATAACCTGTTTTCCACGGCTATGTCATATGGCATAATGCCCCATCCTGAATTCTGCCTGGGTGCCTTAGCCAAGACGAGCCAAAGTTCTCACAAGAGATGTGGCCAGATGGGCATCTGAGTGGCCTCAGAATAGGCAGCCCATTACTTCGTCTGTCTTGCACCACCAACTCAGGGTGTGGACTTATTATTGTTAATTCCTGAAGGAGGGAATATGTAACTTCTGAGCGGTTGTGTGTGTGAGTGAGGATGACAGAGGCTTGCCTCTGTTATTCCAATCTGTGACTCCAAAGCTTATGCTACGGAACCCGTGTGGGTCGTAACCTGTTTTCTGTAGCTACATCATATGGGATAATGGCCAAGCTGTGTTGGCCCTACCCTGTTTTCCATGGTTATGTCATATGGCATAACGGCCAACCCTGTACTCTGCCCGAGGCACCTTAGCCAAGACAAGCTGAAATTCTCATGAGAGACACAGACAGGCAGGCATCTGAGTGGCCTTGAAAGATATGACCCCTTCCCTTGTCTGTCTTGCACCACCGACACAGGGTATGGGCTCATCACAGTCAAACCCTACTGTCTTAAACTTCATGCTCAAGAATTCTCAGAAGGGTTTTTCTGGAGATTATGGCATCTGGATTAACCCCAGCACCCTTCAAACATTATATGAAGTAGAGTGGCCCACTTTTAAAGTTGACTGGCCCTTGGAAGTGACCCTGGATATAGCCAGGGTTGGCTCAGTGTGGCTGGTACTCACAGGAACTCCTGACCAGCCCGATCAGTTTCCTGACATAAAGTCTTAGTTAGAGATAAGTCAGACTCTGCCCCCTTTGGTTCGATTGTGTATTGGAGAAATGGGACAGAGCAGGGTCTTGGTTGCACAGGGAACAGGGCTCTGGAAGCCAGTCATTCATTAAGGGCCCTCGGAGGAGGACTTACCACCCCCACTAGCCCCACCATACACTCCAGCTGCTCTATCCTCTCCTCCTAGCCCAGGAGTGCAAGCAGATCTCCCAGATACACCCCCACCTTCAGTCCCTCTGAGAACATCGACTACTCTGAGGAAAGCCCTGGAACCCCAATAGAAAGGAGGATCCAGTTGGCACAATTTGCATAACAGATGCCCCTCCATGAAACACAGGGTCTGTCCCAGATCAGTGAGGATGGGACCATCCGACATGGGAGGCCTCTTTTACACTACCAACCCTTCACAACTACAGACCTCTTAAACTGGAAGCACCACATGCCCTCCTACTCGGAAAAGCCCCAGGCCCTTATTGATCTCATGGAATCCATTTTCCAAACCCATCGTCCTACTTGGGATGATTGCCGCCAACTCCTCCTGACTTTGTTTAATATGAAAGAGAAATGACGGATTCTGATTAAAGCTCAAAAGTAATGGCAGGGGCAGGCTTCTATTGGCATTTTAGAGCCTTAAGATTGGGCATGAAAGGTGGCACCAGAGGTCCAAACAAACCGGGACTTCAACACTGATCAGAGATGGGCTGTGCTCCAGCAAAATCAGGAAGTGCTCCTCCAAGGGGTCCAAGAAGAGGTAAAACGACCCACATACATGACAAAGATGACTTTAGTTACTCAAAAGCCCAGCAAAACTCTGGGGGACATTTCTATGAATGACTTTGCGAGGCCTTCAGAATCTACACTCTTTTTGACCCAGAAGCTCTGGAATACCAGTGGATGGTGCATGTTGCCTTTGTTGTGCAGGAAACAATAGACATTCAAAGAAAGCTCCAAAAATTAGAAGGGTACGCAGGGATGAATATCTCTCAACTCCTTGAACTCACCAACAAAGTGTTCATCAATCAAGATGAAGCCGCCAAATGAGAAGCCAAGAAGTGAATAAAACATCAAGCTTCCCTACTGGCAGCAACCTTGGGAAATCCTGACTTCACCAATGAGAAGGGCCACCTCAAAAAGGTGGAACAAGCACCAGAAGGGTGCCCCCGGCCAGAGACCAATGTGCTTACTGCAAAGAAAGTGGACACTGGAAAAATGGGTGTCCCCAAAAGACTCAGGCTCATAGAGGGAAATTCCCTAAAGGTAAATACCAACCTGATCCCCAAGATCATCTGATTGGGCTGGCAGAGCTCAATGCTGAATAAGGGTGACTGGCCTCACTGGAACATGGCCTCCATGAGCCCATGGTCAAACTACAAGTCTGGGGCCAGCCAATGACTTTCATGGTGGACACTGGTGATGAATATTCTGTGGTCACGGCCCCTGTCACCCCCTTTAGTGGAAAAACCACTAATATCATAGGAGCAACTGGCGACCAGTCAAGCCAATGGCCTTTTTGCCAGTCAAGAACTTGCCAGATTGGTGGCCATGAAGTGACTCATGAATTTCTGTACCTGCCTGAATGTCCAGTTCCCTTACTTGGTAGGGACATCTTAACCAAACTGGGAGCCCAGATTACCTTCAAACCTGAAGGGCCATCAAGCTTAACCAAAAAAAAAAAAAA